>ML814239.1:0-14600 GCA_009831015.1 Picea engelmannii | reverse complement strand
CAAGTTATTGGTGGCTTAGCACAATGATCTATACTACTAGCAACAACCACATTAATAATATTAAATGTATCCACCTATAGGATTATATTTGGTGCATTAATAATGTTTTTTTCCTATAGTATGTGCTAAATACATGCCTATCTACTTATAAAGACACATTAATATTATTAATGTGGTTGTTGCTAGTAATCAAAGAGACACAAACGTATTTTTAAATAATCAATATCATATACTTATATGAAAACATTTAATACACAACTTAAATAGTTATTAATTAACAAAGTTATATTAATATTAATATTAATATTATACTACTTTTTTTTTTGTAAGTGAGTGTAAGAAGTTGTATTACTGTAGAAAATTATGATACAAAAAAGGGGGACATCCTAGTCTGCCTAGAAGGAAACCAGACCAGGGGTTCCCAAGTTGCACGTGCTGATATTTACGAGGGGTGGGACTAGTTTGCCACCAGGGGAAACCAGGCTAGTCCTACCATATCAAGTTTGAAAAAAGATAAGCAACACAATCATAAAAAGAAAACGTTGAAACAACCTGCTAGACCCAATTGGGTAGTAGGTCCGAACTAACCTGACTAAGCCTGACCTTATTGCCATTAGACTAACCATTCACTAGTCCAGGACGATGATGTGTTTCTTTCCACCATCCACCTGGCTCTTGTTATCATCCTTCTGGGAGATCGAGCGAGTCTACCTGATGTGGGTTGGCGCACCGCGTCCTTCGGCCAGCATGATGTCCATGTGATGGACATAACGCAGATAGAGGTGGAACTGAGCAGCCAAACACTCCATCTGGGATTTCAGTTTTGTAATAGTTTCCAGACTCCTGAGGCGACTCAGGATTTCGTCCAACATTTTCTTGTTTTCCTTGTGATCTTTTTGTCTGGCGTCTTCAATTTCCAAACTCACTTTTCCAATCATCATCTTAGTTAGCCAAGCCATCTCCACCATTTTATGGTAGAGGGTTTCCTTGGGCTGCGTGGCCCCCAGATCAGTTACCCAGTCTGCTTCATGTGCCTGTGTATCCCACGCTTTGCCTTTGTGTTTTTCTTTTATTTCCTTTTCCCATCGGGTAATGGTCGCTTTTCCTTTCAGCGCAACCAGAGTTTCGAAGGTGCCCTACGGATCTTTTGTCGCTTTCTCCATTCTTGACAACTGCCTTGGATCATTCGGTACTATCTTTCCAAGGGGGTTCCTCTTCCTATGCATTCGCTTCATTTGCGCCATCCCGCTTGGCATGCCACTGCTCCTTTGCTGTATACTCCACATGTACCTTACTTCACAGGGATTCTTCCTTTCCCTGACGTTGTATCTGTGATAGCCCCTGATGTTGCGCTCCTTCTGTTTGTGTCTCTTCCTGTTGTCTCTCCTCTTATTGAGATTCCTCTGTTGTGAGCTTGTCCTTCCAATCATGGTTTTCCTGCAGTGGTGAGCTCTTCCGTCCTTTTTCCCTAGTGCGGCTTGTATGATCATGATGACTCGACCTTTATCCTTGTGCGTGTCCCTATCCCTGCTCGCTTGAGATCCGACTGTACTGTTGTTCGTAGCGTGTCCCTATCCCTGCTCGCTTGAGATCCGACTGTACTGTTGTTCGTACCTGAACTTTGGCATGGTGGATCGAGTTTGGACCATGTCACACCGTCATACCTTACGTCATTTGTTGCATGTGGTTTGTCGTCTGTACTTTCCCACGTGCTTTCCCCGCTACTCTTATTGTCGAAAGGGTCTTGGTTCCGTACCCCCGCCTATTTCTTATGTTGATCCTGCATGGTATTGGTGGCCTGGGTCCTGCGTGCTTGCCCGAAGGCCTTGCGCTACCCTCCTCGATGCGACCTTCCTCACTTAAGCTGCCTTCACGGTCTTTTGTCGCTAGTTTGATGTAGTTTGTTATGAGTTGTCCATTTGGGATGCTGGTCCAAGTAGTGTCTAATTCCAGACCTTCCTTGCCAACCCCCTCGTTGGCTAGCCTGTCCGCTAGGCCATTCGCTGACCCGCGCACCCAACACAACTCCACTGTATTCATGGTTTTCAGATGCTCCTCGATTTTATGTAGGGAGTGTGCCAAACACCAATGTCTCTGAACCTTGCCCACTCTGGTGCCATTTTGGAGTCTTTTCACTATGTTGATAACCAGGGTGGAGTCACCTTCCACAATAATATTTGTCATCCTTTCGCGATTTAGGATTTCAAGGCCAAGCTCCAGGGCTCCAAATTCTGCTGCATTGTTAGTTGAGTTTCCCATACTCCCAACATACAAATGAATGTTGTTACCACCACTGTCTCTGATCACCCCTCCTGTCCCTGCCACTCCTGTGTTTCCTTTTTCCACCCCGTCAAAATTCAATTTGAGGAACCCTAATGGAGGGAGGGTCTAGTTGCAGTCACCTATTTGGAGTTGCAGGTCCCATCCTACTGGTGCATTGTTGCGCTCGTCTTTTATGTGGAAAAAATCCAGGATGCGGGTGTCTTGGTCTGTGAGTTGCGTTTTCTCCTTCTTGCAGTTGCGACTATGCACCGTTTCTCGTATTTGTGAGATTGTTGTGTCCTTGAGCTTTCCTTTCGGTAGGATTTCATTCTTGAAGATGCACTAGTTCCTTTCTTTCCATATTGCCCAGATGATCATCCCCGGTGTTAGATCAGCAGAGGCTCACCATTTCATTTTCGTTGTAACTCTCATTCCAATTATTGATGGTTGCGCTGATGTTACCTATGATCCGATTGGACTGGTGGTAGATGCCTTCCGTCCAATCCCATATCTCTGTTGTGTAATTGCATTCGTCGAGGAGGTGATTGGTTGTTTCCTCCTTTGCTTGACAGAGGTGGCATCAAGATGGACCTATAAAACCCCTTTTCCTGAGGTTTTCCCAGGTTAGAATTCGATTGGGAAGAACTAGCCATTCAAACATTTTGATTTTTGTCCATTGGGGGCTACACCAAATCTTTCCCCACTGTTGCACCGGGTCTTCTTGATCCTAGTCTGCGATGTAATACCGTGCCTCTTTTAAGTTGAATTCCCCACCATTTTTCCTACCCCACCTTAATTGGTCCTCTTCCTCTGAGACTACAATTTTCCTTTTCCCTAGTTCCTTCTCCACTTCTTTCATTTGTGTTGCAATCCGGTCTCTATTTTGTGGATTGAGTTTGTCCCATATTCTCCATCTGTCACTACCATTTATTTTCTTCCAGTAGTGATGTATTTTTGTTTTGCCTTGCGTTGTCATTTCCCGTTAGAGCTCTTCCCTATTCGTATTTTCCATTATGGGTTCCTGTTGCCATGCGTCCTCCCAGAATCTTGTTGTTTTACCATTTCTAACTTCCTAGAAACTGTGTTTATGGATCCAGTTCTTGTTGCGCCAGGTGAAATTACAGATGGTTGATCCCTCCCTTGTGCCCATGAACATAATTCGATCCTGGTCATTGATGTTCGAGGCATACTTGGCATTCCAAAGTCTTGCCCTTGATACCAATTTGTCTTTAACCCATCTCCACCAGAGCTTTTCCCCGTAGGCTTCGTTGGTTACCTGTGGGTCTTGTAACCCCAGGCCTCCTTTTCTTTTTGGTCTACAAACCTTCTCCCAGGCCACCAAGGCCCATTTCTTTTTATTTTCAACACCTCACCATAGGAAATCTCTTTGAATGGCTCTAATATTTTGTAGTATTCCTTTTGGAGCAGGAAATACTGACATCATATACGTCGAAATTTCTTGTAGAACCATTTTGATAAGCATAAGCCTCCTAGCCAGGTTGAGAGCTCTGTAGGTCCAATTTTTTACCCTCTCCTGCAGTTTGTTGATCACTCCTTCCCACGTTGCCATTTTTCATGCTCTGTCCGTCAGGGGGATTCCCAAATATTTCGTTGGGAGCATTTTGTGCTCAAACCCCAGAATGTTGGCCAGGTTTCTTTGAATTGCAGGATTAGTTTTGAAGAAGTAAATCATGGATTTGGAGTGGTTGATCTCCGCCCCTGAGGCTTCCCCAAATTCTTCTAAGATTCTTTTGTAGGCCTTTTATTCCTTGATCGTGGGTGTGTCATGGATTAGGGTATCATCAATGAACTATTGGTGTGTGGAGGTTGGACAATTTTCGAAAGGTTTGATGCCTTTTATTTCCCCTGCTACAGTTACTCTTTTTATACTTCTGCTTACCCCTTCCATCATCAGAATGAACATGAAGGGGGATATTGGGTCTCCTTGTTTGATACCTCTCGAAGGCCATAAAGGTTTTGTTGGGGCTCCATTGATTAGAAGTGAGTAGCTTGTCGTTGAGACTAGATTTACGATCCATTTGATCTAGTGTTGTTCGAAACCAAAGGCTTCCAGCGTTTTGGCCATATAGTGCCAACTAATTTTTTCATAGGCATTCGCTAGGTCAAGTTGGATTATCATCCCCCCTCTCCTTTGGCTTTTCAGCATGTGTATAAGCTCGTGGGCATGGATGATGTTATCCATGATTTGTCTTCCTTCTACGAAACCTACCTATTCCCGTGAAATCAATGTGGGCAGGAGAGGTTTCAGTCTATTGGCTATGACTTTGGAGATTATCTTGTAAACCACATTGCATAAATCTATAGGCCTGAAGCGGTCTGGGGTCCTTGCTTCATTTTCTTTTGGTATTAGAGTGATCATTGTGGAATTTAAAGCTTTCAAGATGGAGGCCAAGTGTCTGGAGTCTTCCACCACCCCATAAATGCCACGTTTAACCACTTTCCAACAGGCTTTGAAGAATTCCAATGTGAAGCCATCTGGACCTGGGGCCTTTCCATTGGGCATGTCCTGTACCACTTGGTCAATTTCCTCCTTTGATATGGGTTTGCTTAGATTGATATTTTGTTCCTCAATGACCAACTTAGGGATGTGTCGAGTTATCCTTTGTATGGCCTCAATTCTGTCTTGGTTGGGTTCCTGGGCTATCCCCTGGAAGTGTTTGACAAGGGTATTTTCAATATCCTTGTGGGATTCTCTTTCGATCCCGTCCTAATCCTTAATTTTCAAGATTTTGTTATGGGTTCTTCTTGCAATGGTTGTTCTATGAAAAAACTTGGTATTCCGCTCTCCTTCCTTTAGCCACCTGATTCTGGAATTTTGATGCCATAGAGTTTCATCCTGCTGGCATCTTGTTTCCCATTCCTGGGTCATTTGTATCTCTTCTCTTTTCCATTCCTCTGTGTATCCCTCGTCGATGCAGAGTTCTAGGAGTTGCGTCATTCTGCACTCGATACTTTTTTTTTCTTGGTTTATGTTTCCAAAGATTTCCTTGTTCCACTCCTTGAGTTTATGTTTGATGTACTTGAGTTTCTTGTATAGTTTGAACATCCTTGTCCCTTGATCCATAATTTCCTCCCCCCACCATTGGTTGATTTTCTCCTTGAAGGTGGGATGTTCAATCCAAAATTTCTCAAATCTAAAAGGTTTGTTCATTGGAGTGGTTTGAAAGTTTGCTTCCAATTGAACTGGCCAATGGTCCGAACCCCCCCATGGAAGGATGTTGTAGTCCAAAGCTAGTCCCTGCAACATGATGGATTCCGACACCAATAATCTGTCTAGCCTTATTGCTACCTTGTGGTGATTTATTCGTTTGTTATTCCAAGTAAAATGGCCATTATTGGTCCTGATGTCCACCATCTCCACTGCGTCAATGAACGCTGAAAATTCCTCCGCATCTCTATCCGATCTCCTGGTGCCCCCTTTTTTCTCCGCAAGTGTAGTGATGATGTTGAAGTCCCCTGCCATGATCCATTGGAGGTTGTTGGATCGGGCCTTTAGATTTTCTAGGTCTAGTAGCATTCTCCTTTTTTCCTCCAACATCTGGGGACCATACACATTAGTGCATAGAATCACCTCCGTGTTACCTATAATTTGCATGTTAACCTAAAGTGTGTGTCTCATGGCTTTGACTGCTAGTAGGTTCAACGATTGTGGGTTCCATAGGGTGATAATACCGCCTGCCATCTGTTAGCCTTCGAAAACTAACATCTTGTACTTACTCCATTATTTTTTACTAATTGTTTCCATTCTGTCTACAATGCATTTTGTCTCTTGGATAAAACAGAGGTTGGGTTGTTCCTTCCTCAGTCTATTTTTAAGAATTATTTGCTTTTGTGGACTGTTTAGGCCTCTTATATTCCATTTTACAATCTTCATTTAAACATGTGAGGGGGAGTTGGGAAAGATCTTCTTGATATTACCTGAATTTATCAGCAAGGCTCCTAGTTCTTGTAGGGATACACTGTTTGATTTATTACCTTTTTTTCGCCTTATCTGCTTGGGTAAACGTTGTGGTTGTCCCTCACCTGCTTTGATTCTCAGGTGTCCTATCTCGCCATGTGTGCTCTTAGTCCCTCTGGATTTTGCTTCCTCCCTTAGAAGGAAAAGGTATTGAATGTGATCTAGTTGCTCCGCTGACACATTGTCTACTCCCTGCCTTTTCCATTTCTCCAATATGTTCGGGAGATCTATTCCTTCCCTTTCCACAATGTCTCTAAGATCAGGATATTCTGTGCCTACCTCTCTTGGTGTCATTTCCGAGTCTCCATCTGCCTCCTGCATTGGGGTGTTGGCGTCTTCGTTTCCTCCTTCCATAGGACTTGTGCTACCTCCCTGTTCTCTCTTATTGCTTGGAATATATGTTTTCTCATGATTTTCTTGTTCCTTAGCTTCTATAGATTTTGTCTTTTCCTTTCCTCCTTCCCCTTGGTTGGCCCTGTCCCTCCCTTCTGTTCTAGACTTGGCTTCCAAATTGCTTCCCGTTGGGGCTTTTCTTTGTTTCTTGTTTGCTCTGTTTTTGTGGTTCTTCTTTACAAACCCTTCCTCATCCTGCTATATTTTGGTGTTTTCCATTTCTTGTTTTTTATTGAGAGGGCATTCTCTGAAGAGGTGTCCATGTTCATGGAATCCTTTGCATCTAAACGGGATCTGATCGTAGTCGATGCTTTGTATCCAATCCTCATCTCTAAATTCCAGGCTTATGGCTTCTGGGAGCACCCCCAAAACATCCATCTCTATGCAAATCCTTGTATAGCATGTATATCTTCCTTTTAGGTTTGCTTTTGATGTCTTAACATATTTCCCAAGCTTGTTCCCTATTTCTTCAAAAGTGGACTGCAACTAGTAGTCTAGCGGTAAGGAGTAGAGTTTCAGCCAGTCTGGGAGATTTTTAAAGGTTTCTTTCTCTGGGGAGAAGTTTTCCTTCCATGGCCGAATGTATAGCCCTTGTTGAGGCGTGGAAGTATGCCCCCCCCTCAAAGACTTTATCCCTGTCCACCAGGTTCATGAAGATTGTTGTGAAAAAACCTTTCAAGCCCATGTGGAGTTCCACTTCTCCACTTGGCTTCCATTGATATTTTATCCAGCTGCGCAACGTTATTTCTGTGGGCCACAAACCCATGAAATTGAAGATTAGTGAATGCGTCTTCATCTGGTCTCGATAGAGTTGCGTTTGTAGGTCTTCCAGTATAACCTTGCGTATCAATATTGTTTTAGGTTTACATGGGTTGTGCCCATCTACCCCACTGGGGTTCGTTGGTTCTTGCGCATCCTTTTGGGCTTCTCTGGCTTCTTCGCCCACGAGATCCCTTTTTTCCTGGTTGCTCTCCTGATTCTTTTCCGATCCTAATCCTGAGGTGCTTGTCAACAATTCTTTGAAACCTACACCTCGTGGGCCTTTCCCCCTGTCCACCACTACCTGCTTGTATGAGGGGGTTCCACTCCCGCCCCCTTTGGTAACCATTTTGTCCATTGCTGAGACCGTGACTGTCAAACCCTAGCTTCCAGTTTCTCCAGAGTCATTTCTAAGTCACCAACCTTCTAAATATTATACTACAATGCTACAACATTTATATAATAATTATATTAAAAATTTATTTTTTTAATTACCATATTATATTATGATACAATAACAATATATTGATATAGTTTACTATATAGTTAATTATATAGTTTTATTATGTTTGAATAAGAATATAAATGTAATATATTCAAATTTATAATTTGGTTGCATATTACTATTTATATATAGAAAAGATAATTTTTAAATAATGAAATAATCTTGGCATAAATATTTTACTGTATAGGTTGATTGTTGACTATGTTTCAGTATAATTGAATTTGGTTGATTATGGATGACCTTAGTTACCCATGGTTGATCATAGTTGACCATGTTTATTCATGGTTGGTTGTGGTTGACCATGGTTGACTATAGTTGGACTGAGACATGCTTGAACACGCTTAACCATGGTTGAATATAGTTGGACATGCTTGAACATGGTTAATAATGTTTGATAATGATTAACCATGGCTTACTATGGTTGACAATGTTTAACAATGGTTGACTATTTTTTACCATGGTGTACTATGGTTGGACATTGTTGATCATGGTTGATCATGGTCAATCATGGTTGACTATGGTTGGACATTGTTAATCATGGTTGACCATGTTTTACAATAGTTTATTATGGTTGACCATGTTTAACTATGGTGGATGATGGTTGGTTATGTTTGACCATATTTAATCATGGTTGACTATGATTGAAGATGTTTGAGCATGTTTGACAATGATTGATTATGGTTCACTGTATTTTAGTATTGTTAAGAATAGTTTGATCAGGGTTGATTGTGTTTGACCATCGTTAATTATGGTTGACCGTGTTTGACTATGGTTGACCATGTTTAAGCATGGTTGACTACACTTGAAGAATGGTGATTATCTTTGACTATATGGTTAACTATGTTTCACTATAGTTGACAATGGTTCATTATCATTGACTTTCGTAAAACATTTTTTAATTACAAAGAAAACATATATTAAGGGAAAGATTTTCCCAAAACCTGTTTTCCCTAAAATAGGTGATCCAAACCACTCAAAACCGGTCAGCCAAACCACCATTAATTAATTTATTAGTTTTTAATCAACTAATCAACTAGTGGATGACCCATGTGGTTTAGCAAGCTGCTGACTTATTTCAATAGCCATTGCGCTCTTTCTTCATTGTAGGTCGTCTCCTTCTTTAATGGGTCAATGTCGTCTTACATGCATACCTGTCATACCATATCATGGGGTCCTCCTCCTCGCGATCGTTACTCCACAATCATTCCCACTAATTCATTTACTGCTTCTGCGTGAATTAATTTCAAGATATACAATTATTATTTCCATCGAGCAACCACTATTCCCCCAAAATTTGTCCAACAATTTAATTACACTTATCACTGGTCCAACAAATATTTCAACATTTGTAATGCTTTCGTCTCATAATATGTATACTAAGAGTATCGGGTGATAGTTTTAATACCCACCCCCCTTATAGTCTGATTCGAAACCTGATGAATGAGCATCTTTGCTCCTACCATTTCTCATTTATGACCATTTATTCTTTGATCATTGCTTATTATCTTATTCTTCACATCATTCTGTCATTTTCCAAGTGCAGTTACGAAAATCTATGTATTCTTTAAAATTGTATTAAGTCACTCTATCGTCTATATCTTATGGTCCAGGTATGTGTTGAACCAATGACAACTAGAACTAAATTGGTCTATGAATTTTGGGGGAACAATGGTTGCTAGATGAAAAAAATAAATTGTAGATCAAGAAATTAATTTCCGCAGTAGAAGTAAATAAATTAATGGGAACGACTATGGAGCATCGACCGCGAGGAGGAGGACCCCATGATATGGTAAGGAGGTACACATGCAGGAAGGCATTGACCCATTAATGAAGGAGACAACTTGCGACGAAGAAAGAGTGACACAATGATTGGAATAAGTCGATAGCTTGCTAACCTCACAGTTTAAATAACTTTGTGTTCAAATATGTGAACTTTGTGTGGATAAAATTAAGAAAATGTGATTTGTAATGTTAAGATTTATAAATACTAGATTGTAAATCTCTACCAAAAAATAAAAAATATAAGTATCAAATTATAAATAACAAAATTAATAATAATAAAATGTAATATTAAAAGTCATTTATATAGAACTAGAGAAGATCCATTTTAATTTCATATCTATCAAGTATAGAAAATGATTAAATCACTGAAGGTGCAAACCTTTTTCAAAGTATGTTTTTTAAAAAACATTTTAATATATTGTTTTTATTTCCATTATGTAATAGAGCTTTCAAAATCACAAAAGATATTGCATATTCTATCTTTATGCATACTCAGATTTCCAACTCTTTCTACCTATATAAGTGATTTGGTAGAAGACATTCTACAATATCACCTACATGTGACTGACCTTTATCCAAATCCTCTGAACCTAGGGTTTGATCTAGGAGGTCGCCGACTATGGTAGCCTTGGTAGCAGGTAGGGGGATTTGAGATCTGGTATAATTGTAGTAGATAGTACAAATGAGGTGGAACTTAGATATAGGCCCTGGAAACATGTAGGAGGATAGGCGACCTAGGAGATAGGCGGTAGGTAGCACATATGTCATGGTTCTCAACTCCTCTCGAGGATGACATGTGGAGCCAAGAAGAACTCTTTAAGTCTGATGAAGACTACAATGAGGATTTAATAAAAAATAAGGCGGCGAAGTACATAAAGGAGGCCATTTTAAATGCTCTTAATTCATGCGTCGAGTTCAAGACAACATTATTTCCAGGTGGAAGATCGATAGGTAACCAAAATGAGAAAAGGTACATCGTGCTTATCAATGACCTTTTCGAACTTAAAGCGAAGGGACAGATCCAACCAACAGTTGTAACAAGTCGCCCTCCCACGACTCTTTCTGCCCCTCTTTCACCGGTTAGACAGGAAGGAAAACCACTTGTAGTGCTCTGTCACAGAAGGGGTTTCGGTGCTGAGGATGAAAATATTTCCCTGTCAAAACCTGTAGAGTTTAACAAGCTCCTCACCAGAAACAGGGTTTCGGAAGGAAGCAATAAAGAGTCTCGTTATGCCGAACAAAGGATTTCAGAGAAAAATCGTGGAAGCCTAGAAAGACTAACTCAAAAATGGTCCTAGGGCAAGATGCGGGGCTGAAAGAAGTTTCTTCCTTATCTATTTTAGCATTGGTTGGTCGCTTTCCCTATTGGGTTTGCTCGATGGTAGATGTAGGCAGGTGGATAGAGAAAAAATGGAAATCGTTCATGGGGTACACTCCTGAAACCCTGGTGCTGGTCTGAGGTTGGTTCTGTTTCCGATTTAGAAATGCTGAAGATGCGGAAAATATCCTGAACGAGGTTTGGATTTGTGGGAGTGGAAGTATCATGATTAAAAGGTGGACACATTGTTTTAACCCAGAAAAATATTTTCTCAGGTTTAGGCATCTGTGGGTTTTAATGCCATGAAAGCAATGGGTGATACTTTGGGTAAATTCCTGCATGTGGATCAGACTAATTTGGAGGAACCAGACCGCATAATTGGAAAAATTTTTGTTGAATTTGACCTCCAAAAGGGTTTACCGAAGTACCTGGAAATTGAATGGAGAGGAGTGGTTCATACACATAAATTGGACTATTGGGGGATCCTATTTCGTTGTATGGTCTGCAGGGAGGTGGGGCATTTGAAAAATACTTGTCTAGGGAAAACAAAAAGCAATCGACGTGGAAGGAAGATTGGTCGGAGATCGAACCGGCTTCGGGTTTTTTTGCTGAGAAGGGAGTAAATGTTCTGGAAGGGGATTCACTTATAGAATCAATAAACTCAACTACGTTCATAGGTAAGTTAAAATTTCACTCCCTTGCTCTCTTTTCGTCCCTTTCGTCGAAGGAATTGGATTGGTTACAGAGTTTATTTTCAGATTTTTGTGTTAGTTCTGAACCCTCTGTTAGCACTAGTAAGACGGGTTTTAGTAACCAAAGGGATTTTGGCTTGAGGGAACTGGGAGAAGGGTCGGGTCTACGGCCTATGATTGAGGAGAGCATGACCCCAGATGAAAAAGGGAGAGGGAGTTTGGAGGAGGAGAATGTTGTTGAAGGGGTCTTAAACCCTGTAGACTTAGAGGTTCTGACCACAAGGGGGAATTTTTTGGCTGAAGAAACTCGTTTGGAGGCTGGTAAAAATTATTCTTTAGAATCGAAAAACCCTTATGCTCTAGTAGAGAAAATTTTGGAATAAACTGTTTCTTTTTTCAAGGAACCTGGTATATGGTCGGGATTGGGAACTCTGACCTATTAGAGCAGGAAGGTAACCAAACAGTGGAGAACTCTTTAAAATAATTACTACCTTCTTATAAATAAGTGTTAAATAGAACCCCTTTACAGATTTTTTCTGGAGGAAAAACTCTCTTTGGGTCTAGCTCGAAGACAAAAACCGATATACCAACTTCTATTGCTGGTGGTTGGGGAAATAAAAAGGAGCTTTCAGTGAAGAAAGGCACTACTTTTGGGGGGCTCGAGAAATATTTCTCGCCAATCAAAACCATACGCGCTAGGAAGTTCGATAAGGAGAAAGAACAAGAGGGGAATTTAATCTTGAAGGTTTCAAAGGGTCCACAAGCACTTATAGCACATAAATCCCTAGTGAGAGGTATTAAATGATAGTACTCTCACTAAGCGTTAGATGATTGGGGGATGCTCTAAAAAATTTATCCCTCAAAATACTGTTTGATATGGTTAAACCAGAACTAGTGATGATACGAGAAACTATGGTCGATGGATTTAAGGTGAGCGAGTTTTCTAGATCTACTTCCAACAACAAGTCCTTTGAGAGCCCTTTTCTAGATCTACTTCCACACAAATCCTAACACACAAGTACAAATTAGATTTAGGTTCAGCCCTATCGATGAATTTTCTTAGGATGCTTTTTAAGACTTCATCGCCCTAACAGTAAAAGGGAAAATGGGGGAGTCTCACCCAAACCGACACGGCTGAGGGGATGTCATTTTCGGGGTCAAAATCTGGGGTCCATTTGTTTAAGTATAACTCTCTTGGGCCGAAAGAGTAAGGACAATTTCTGAAGATGAGGTCTCTATTTGATTTATGCTAAAATAAAAGATATATAAGCCCTTACCACAAAAAAAGTGATTCATGCGTCCTTGGACCAAGGGATGCCAGTTCTGCTCAATCCAGAGATCG
Organism: Picea engelmannii; assembly: GCA_009831015.1. NCBI lineage: Eukaryota > Viridiplantae > Streptophyta > Pinopsida > Pinales > Pinaceae > Picea > Picea engelmannii. The sequence goes on along the minus strand of ML814239.1, from coordinate 1,568 downwards.
ATCTACCGAGGTGAAGGCCATAATCCCATGAACCGGCCTACAAGCGCTTTGGATGCAAAGGAGAGGGCCTTTCTTCTTGCTACAATGCAGGGGATTGCTACTTCTGGGATCCGATCCAGTTTTTTCACAAACTGGGAGGAACTGGGTCGTGAAGGGGGAGGGCTTTGTGAACCCACAAGCGCCTTGAAGGTGATGACCTCGTTGAGGAAATTCGGGGGTGGATCCAGATCCAGAACCGTCGAATCCATGAGGGCCGAGAGAAAGGAGGCAACGACGAGGGCTAGGGTTGCAGAGCGACAAAGTTAGAAAATCAAGAATGTTAGTGGAGAAGGAAGAGTAGTTGTTTCAGTGACCAGGAAAGTATTGTAATAATATTACATTATGATAACAATATGTGGATATTCACTTGAGATTGATGAAATAGAATTATGAGAGCAAGTAGTATTGTTCAATGAACTGACATCCTTTTTACATGATAAGTGTATTCATTCATTCCTAACATGGAGGATACTCCATCATTGTTTTTTGGAAATGTTTACCATTGAAAACATTCCAATCATTTTATATTATATTTATTGTAAATGCTAAAAGTTTTGTTTTCTTGTGGACCATGAGTATGGAATATATGTCACTAGGTTTAATTATGATTGTTTAATAACATTGAGCTACATCTCATTCATACAATGGAACAAAGTGGGCAACCAATATCCAACTTGATACACAACATTGAATGTTAGCATGGATGGTATATAGATCGTCGAATCTAATAAATCTAATAACCTATAATAAAAAAGAATGTCTCACTAATAAATTTTCACTATTCTTTATTTGATAAATTTTCAATACCTATTTCATAAAATGCATATATAAAAAAAACTTTAAACATCTTAATCATCATCATACTTTCACTTCTTTATATCATTTCAAAACCCCACTCTTTCATTAAAAAGATAAAAACACATTTTATATACTACAACCATAAAACTTATTCAAATCCACAAAACATTCTATCACTACATTTTTTTTTTTTAACAAGATCTCTCACACCTAACAAATACTTATTCAAATTCACAAAACATTCTATCACTACATTTGTTAACAAGATCTCTCACACCAAACAAATTTATTTAATACAAAGCTTAATCAAATCCTAAAAAACATTCTATCACTACAATTTTTTAACAAAATCTCTTCACACCCTTAAAAAAATTTACTCATTATATTTATTTAAAGATACTTAAAATTCAAATCCCAACACAATTCCCACTAACCAATTATCACAAAACCCCAACCCTACCAACAAGTTCCCTCATCTCGACGTTGTTTGACAGAGATTCCATATTCCCATGCACGGTCAATAGTGGGCCCACACAGCTCATCTTTTCGGCGTAGGCTAAACCCCAAACGAAACCGACCTTTGCCGGCCGTCCTTTCACGGCGTCCGGACTCCCGTCGCCGATCGTCTTTGCCCTCCGGCCGCCTACCCGTCCATACGCCGCCCTCCCCATCCCCTCTACCACCTCCGCCCATCTACCACCATCCATACATCATCCACGACCATGCCCTCC
>ML814238.1:215627-234621 GCA_009831015.1 Picea engelmannii | reverse complement strand
TTTATAGGCTGCTTGGCCATGCTTTAGGTTCTTCCTCTAGTGGAGTCTTTGATTTGGCACTGTCTGGAGATGATTGGAGTCTCCAGGTGAATGATCTCAGCCTTCTTGTGTCTGGTCACTATCCACCATCAGTGATCAGATCTGGAGCTTTGAAGTGTACTACTAGGGAGCTTCCCCAGTATGGTCGCTATTCTGTTAGCACTCTGTAATTTGCCCAAGGCTGAGGAGGTAGTCACGGAGGCAACATCAAAACCACTTTGAGTCTTGGATCTATCCCTCCAAGACTCAGAGAGGGATCTCTCTGTATGATATAACTTTGTTTTAAGAGGATATTAGGCTAGTTACACAGAACATAGGATTTGTTTTTAGGAATTGGGTATGGGCAGAGAAAAGAAACCATGGGCTATGGGGTCACTGCAACGAATGATAAAAAATCCATGTCAACAAGATAATATTTGTAGGGCAAGGTATACAACTCACTGGATCCTTTAATTTAAATGAAATGGGTGAGACGAAAAAGGTCAAGAAATCCAATTAAACACAAAGCAACTATTAATTTTGAGTTTAATCTTTAGTGGAAAACATAAAAAACTATACCAAGCCAGAGACAAAGGGTACATTAAAACCAATTTTGTTCTTAATATTCTTGGAATAATTCAGAGGAAGACATTAATTATGATAACAGAGAAACAAATTTACAAAGAGGGATACACATCACCAGTCGAAATAGTCACAAGAATCCTACAGCATAGCACTGTATTATTGAATTGATGAAAAATACAGAAAGCTCAGTGAGATGTTTTACAAAAACCAAATCATGGTCCTCTGACTGATCAACCCGGCGTCATTAAAATCATCTAAATAAATAGGATGGATCCCCCAACAAATTGTGTAAGTCAGTTTTAACCGCCTTGGCCAAAAATAGACACAAATCCCCAAAAATCTGGAACTCCAAATTTGGCCGAATTTGCTGAAAATAGAGGGGTACACTCAGTCATTGATTTCTCCCAATCAGTGACACCTGTGAAAAACCCAAAGGATTTTATTGTATATTATCTTGTCTGGAGAAAAACATCCTTTAGTTTCTCCAATTTCGATTCCACCTCGCCGAAACAACTCCTGCAAAATCAAGACTGTAACAGGAAAAACCAAAAATCCAAAAAATGAGGCTGAAAGACAGCCTCTATTCTCCCAACTGGTGGCACCTTTGAAAAACTTGGGAGAGGTTGTATTTCTTCAGCCCGTGATGAACAAAAACCTCTTTTGTTTTTTAAAATTTCATATTCATTTTCCCAGAATCTGCTTCGTAAGACGAGGTGTCAAAAATGGAAAAACAACGGCTTTGTGAAAATGAGGGAGGGCGGTTTTGGAGAGGTAAGTGGTATTCCGGACCCCCCTAAGGTGGTAAGTGGTATTGGGAAGAGGGGGGGTCCGAAATTACCTGTAGGTGACAAGTGTCCCGCTCAATACCACTATTCCAGACCCTCCCCCCCCCTTCCATTAAAGTTCGAAAAGCATGGGGGGGTCCAAAAATTTTTATGTCCGTAGATTTATTCATTTTGGGATATGTGTAAAAGGTGCGCACTATGTTTTTATTTTATTGTTTTTGTTTGTTTTTTTTTTTTTATTTATTTATTAAGTTTTCTTTTTACGTGTTTTTTTTGTTTTTAATTTTTATTTTGTTTACTTTTTATTTATTTAGTGTTTTAATTTGTTTTTTCAATTAATGTTTTTTATTATTGTTTTATTTTATTTGTTTTTTGTTTTGTATTATGTTTCTTTACGTGTTTTATATTTATGCTTTTTTAATTTTTTGTGTTATGTTTATTATGTTTGGTTTTTAATTTTTTATATGTTTTTTTATCAAATGTTTTATATTAATTAATGTTTAACACTAACCTAAATTAACCTAAATACTAACTTAACTATTAGTTATTTAATTGATTAATTAATAATTAATTAATTACTAACAAGATTAACCTAGCTTATTAATCTAACTACATTAATTTAATTAATATTGCTTTATTACACTAATTAATCTTAAAAATTTGTCACTAATAATTTATTATTAACCTAATGTTTTATATCCTAAGTTTGTTTATTCAGGGATGAAAGGCAGGCGAAATGTAGCTAATGGGACAAATGGATAAGGGAGTGAGTGTCATGAAGGTGGATGAAGGATGTAGCAGGGTGATGGAGGATCGGGTGAAATGGATGGAGGGGAAAAAAGGGGTCAGTCGAACCAGAAGTCTTCATCACAGGGGCAATGCCAAATCAACAACCAAAGAATCGAGTTACCTATAATTATAGGACCCTAACAGATACCCACTACCAAAAGACCTGTTCAATATCCCGACGGGTTATCCTCTTATATCCTTTTTATAACAGAGACTAGTCCTTACCCTCACCTTTAAGATTTGTATATGAATGTTTCTTTTTGCAAGAAGATGGGGAAGTAGCTCTGAAAACCTTTTTATGGACTGGGATGGTATATGGGTTGGAGGATGATTTTATTTTATATATATATTACCTTTACATATTGTCTTGATGTAAGGGATACTTAAGTGAGTGTAACCAATCCAAAGATATGACACAATTGAGCATTTTAATGTGTAGTGGATGGAACCATTGGAAAATAAAAAAAATATACATATAGTTACTATTTATCTTCTTCCATTGAAATTAAATTGATGTGTCCATGGCTTAACCGTCAGGTAGAACTTCTTGCTACTCTTTTATAAAAATACTCTACTCACCCACTAAGAGATTTGGATGGATTGTACTAGTAGCCTCTAGGTTTGATGAGATCAATGAGATCAAGTCACATGCACATGTATCTCATAGTTCTTTTATTAAAAAGAAAATTTAAAATGAGGTTGCATTAGACTTTAAGATAAACTAACAACATGCAGCTTTTATTTGTTATCCTACTCTACCTAAAAAGAAAGGAAAATCTATATTCAAGTCTAAGAAATTTTCCAATGTAACCATGTACGAAGCAAGATAAGAAACATACTCATATCCACATATGAAAAAGTTACCACAGTAATTACCTGGATATGAAGAACCAACCAACCTACTTGTTTTGGCATCAGAAGGTGTTGAAGAAGAGAATAGTATCGTGGCCTAATGACCTCTTGAAACCAAATTTCGATGTAATCTTGATACAAGTCCTCCTCTTGTAAATGATTGAATTTTGTAGTGCATGAAGGATCTATTTAATTGCATGTGGGGAACTCTTCATTCTCAAGTTAGCATGGTCATTCTCCATCGGGTGTATTTGTTAAATTTTCATCTTCCTCCACAATTTGGTAAGGAGAATATTTTTGTAGCTCAGGGGACTTTGGTCCTTCTAGTATTTCGTAGAGATAGATAAATTTTTGGCTACTGCCAAAATATGTTCCTCCTGAGAAGGAGAAATCCCAGCTGTTGCCAGGATTTAAGAGAGTTCTTCCAAGGTTATCATCTTTTCATTTGTTTTTTTGGTTGATGAGTCTTGCCTCACACATGGGTGAGTATCTAGGGTTCTTACAACACCCAATGAAATAATAACTGAAATTTAACGGTATTTAAAAAAAAAATGAAATTAATTGCAAAAATTAAAGCACACTAATTAAAGAAAACTTGAACTCCTCATGCTACTTTAGACCTCGTTGTCACCGAGTTATTTGTTCACAAGAGTTAGATCCTCAAAAAGAAGACACAATTGCAGGAAATAAAGCACGCTTGCGGGAAAGTAAATTGTAGGAAAGTAAACACACTAAGAAAAGTAAATAAATTTGCAAAAAAAGTAAACACTCTTGCGGAAAGGAAACAACAAGGCTTTGGAGAAACCCATTAAAATGGATGTGTAGGTTCTTACCTTTCGTCTTAAAGTTTATCCTCCCCCTTGTTGTCTAACTAAAGACAACCTACCTAAGTTATAATCCCTTTAGCACCTCCCCGACAACGATGCCAAAAATGTTGAGTGAAATATATGCTATCTATTTCAACATCAAATTTTCAACTTGGGGCTCATAGGCTTCGAGGTGATAACACTGTATGTGCAGATATAGAGTTCTAATCTAGCCTAGTCTAGCCTAATCTAATATGATTCTGTCAACACACTCAGATGATAAAGAGATTAGGTAATTTTTGAGTTGTAACATAGTATGTGTCAAGATAGAAAGAAAACTAACAATCTACTAAAAACTATTCCATTGAAGAAATATGAAATACATGTTCTTGTATTTAATTAAACCTATGAACTATTATTAAAATAAGAAATTACAGTATTGTACTAAAACAAGAAATATTTCAATCAAATTATGCTATTGTTCTTAATTATAAAAACTTATGTTGTTGTACTTTAAACCATGAATACTCCAGCCTAAAATATAATGATTATACAGTCTTGCAGGGGTTAGTTTAATCTACTTAACTAGTTATAAACAACTTCTTAATAAACATGACCAGTTCCTAGTGATCTATTTACAAAGAGGATTGTATTTAAAACATAGTGTGAGAGTAAGTACAGTGAGATTACAATTTGAAAAGAGTAAATACAATGATATTAACACAGTTAAAATACACAAAGGAGTTATAAAAGATGGTTATATACACTGTCTAGATGACCAAACTGCAAAGTAACCTAGATTTTATAAAATGAGAAAATAAAGCTTGTATATAATTGAACAGTTAGATGACTATGAGAATATACACGTCAGTAAAACACAACCTGCATAAGAGATGTTATATGTCAGAGAATGGACAATTAAATATTTAGGTATAGACAACTACAAGTAACCTGTAATTTATATACAAAACACAACTTCAACAAGCAACCTGCACACAAGAGTTATATTCACAAATAAGAATATACAACAAATAAACAAGATACGAGGTAGTTTTAGTACTTCTCCAGTTCAATAGACAATAACTATCATTGCATTAGCTTATATTAACAACAGAATCGATTTTACAGAAGCGAATTCAAAATAATGATTATATCATTATCCATTTTTGGTCTCAGAGAGAGTTCCAGTATTTATAGAGTTTTTAGACAAAGCTGAGAGTTCGACCACTGAAAGGGTCAACGCTCTCCTACAACAAAAAATCATTAAAACTTAATAACAGACAATATCTTCTTAATAACTCATGCGCTCAAAATAGAGGTTGAACGCAATTGTTCCAATCAAAGTAATGAGTTCCATAGATGGAGGGTTTGAACAGGTACAAAACCCATGTTTTGTATTCGCTAGGAAGAGCCTATTGATATACCAATCCACAACTGCACTAAGATCCAAGGGTCAGATCAAGGGTCAAATCAAGGGTCGTATCAAGGGATGGATTTCGTTTTTGACCTATTTCAAACAAACGACAATTGTTAATAGATTGCACTCATTAATTTAAAGATAAACCATCATAAAATCATCAAAAATAAGGACTACACATACCTTATGTTGATCCATAACAAATTGATAGAAGAAACCTGATAATACCTTCAAAAAGGGCTAATAGAGGTATGAATTATACAATCTGCATGTTCAAAAAGAGACTTTAGAGAAGGAAAAATTTAGGCAAAACATGGAGTCAACACTTACCGAAAAAGTGTCGTTGAGGAATATTGACTCAGTGTTCCCTCGCAATGGCGCAAAAAATGTTATCGCACAATATGTACTTTCCCAAATCCTAAAGGCAAGTAGGCCAAAATTGGTGTAACACGGGGGTAATCTTGTCACTATCACCTCAACAAGGTACCCCTTTCTATTTGGGAGAAGGAAAAGACCGACTCCAAGGGAGACATCCCAAGACCTAGGGGTTTTGAGGAAGGGAAGAGGACAAGGTAAACTACCCCTCTCTCTCTAGGTCACTCAAATCGAGTTTATGTCTTGTTGGATGAAACAAAGGAGAATAAAGTGCACATGCCCCTTACCAATACAACAACAAAATTTATGGCAGAAAAAAGTGATGATGAATGCTTCAACAAGATTTCAAGTTTATATAGATGACTGCTACCAATCAATGTATGAAACAAGTGATAAATATACAACAACAATAAATAATTAATGATAGCTGTAATAACATCCAGAAAATGCACTTTAATAGACAATATAAGATATTGTAAAGTCCTGAAATGATAACACTTGTCTAATACAATTTCTAGATATATGTCAATCAGAAAATAAACTCTAATAGGCTGTCAATGATAATTGTAGCAACAACAAATTAAAGTAATGACAAGAATAGTAAAATATTTAGAAAAGTATTTAGAAAGGAAATATAGTGAACACTTTTAGCATTTATTGATTGTGTCTTTCCTATTACAAATTCTCGGTGGCTTATCAATCAACAAATGAGTTTAACAGGATGTAAAAAGTGATTGTAACAACAAAAAAACAAGAGTGATGACATCTGCAAGGAACCTTCAGAAAAGCACTTTGTAAAGAGAAATTTAGGCACACTTTAACTCCAACTGATAGTACTTTGCTTCATGCAATTTTCTGGGTCTTTTTAGTTAACTTGTAAGCTAAAGTGAGCTGCTATATAATGGTTGTAGTAGTGTTAGCAATAACAACAAGTTAGTATCTTAAAACTAGGTTAGTAAGTTAGGCTAAGTTGGTAGAGATATAAAGTGAAGTTGAGTGTAGTCTTGTCAAGTGTTACAAGGTAAATCTCTCTATGGCTAGGGTGAACCACAACATACAGGTATGACTGTAGAAATCAACTCAATTCCAGCATATGCTATATAAACTAATGTGCAAGAGAGTTAATAAAGAGGCCTACCTCATCCAAACATTTGATGATGTCCATCGTTGAGCACTTCGACCCAAATCTTTATACCTGCAACAAGTTCTCAACAAACAAGCATAGCAAGCATATAGTGATAATATAAAAAGGTTAGCACATTAGATAGCATAATCCATTAATATACAAAACAAACATGCCTATGGATCATAATACATATATTTTCAAGATATCAATTGGATGGGAAAGGAGTATTTCTATTAATAAATGATTAGCAGAAGTGAAAATATTACAGACTTTTGTGTCGGCACAGTTCAGAACCAAGAAACCGAGTTCCTTCCAACTGGGGCCTCCACCACTTCAATCCTCCACCAAAGGAAAGCTCATATAAGGGAGACAAAGAGGTTCTCCATCAATAAGGGAAAAGCTTGGGGTATGAACATTATGTTCAGAGTTAAAGGACAAAGGGATGCAGACTCAATATGAAGTAAATAATTCCTCCAGAGTAACTTTTCTCTCAAAGTTGAATTCTCTCTCCTTTCCATAGCTTGGAATTGACTTCTTTATATCCTTCAAAATGCAACTGAAAAACCGAGTCGAAATGTTTCCAGTATATGGAAGGCCAAGGATCATAGATCTCTTGTCATGACATGAAAACCCGACATTTAATTTTGATTTTCTGACACAAATCCTGATGTACACGGGCTGTAGTGGATCAGCCAACGTATACGCTTGTTGTATAGCTTGCAAGGTTCGTACAAGTGGAAAAATATTTATTTTTGTCTCTAGATTTATCGATCAGGGAAAGTAAGTCTGCATGGGGGAATGAAATAAATCCCTCTCTACAAGATTGGATAGGGTGAGGCAAATCTTTCTCTAACAGATGCCCCCTAATGTGTGAGGTCAGAGGAGAATCTGTGATGGCCGAAATACATTATAAATAACCCAGAAGTGGAGTAGTAGAGAACCAGTTGGACGAACTCAATTGCTCATTAAATTCTGAACGAACTTTGCATACATCGCTGCCAAAAATACACTGCATATCCATGTGAAAATATACCAAACAAGTGTTTGTGGCCATGAATAGGTAAATACAAATGCGGTTACATGCCAAAGGTTGTCATAGTCATGAACAAGGCCCAATAGAACCAGTCTCAAAAAATCAAGATGAGGATATATGTATACCATGGAGTAAAATCAAATCTCCCATGATCACTGAAGTCATATAGGTACTGGTCCAAATGAAAAGTAAGAAACAGCTCAGGCAAGTTGCGGACACATAGTGATGTCTTCAAGTCTTCTACACAATCCACCAAAGGTGCAAGTCTGCATCATGTGAATAAAATATTTGAGGTCAAACACAATGAAACATCGCTTGATTACCAGTCATTGAGGTATCAAAAGTGAGACAACCTACCAATAATGAAAGTAGGTATCAAGGCACCAAGTACATTCTTACAAGTGTGAATAAAGGAGCTGGTGTAGAACACCTGAAGAATCCATCGATCAGGAGACATTGATGTATTCCCAATTGTTGATGGAGAGAGAGCCTACCACTAATGACTGCAAGGCTTAAGGTACTTATAAGACTCTAGGCCTCGTTTCCAGAATAAATGGGTTGATGTAGATGGAAAAAGACCCGCTGAAAGGAGAGCATTAAGGCATCTCTCATCAGTCAGAATGAGGTACAAATAAGGAGCTTCATGATTTGGTGGAAATCGGACAAAGAACAAGTTCATGAACTAATGACCATGTACGTTTTTCACGTGTGCCAAGTGCAAGCGATACATGAAAAAGACCCTCTGAATAGAATTCAATGATGCAAAATTGTTGACAAAGGTGAGGAAACCACCAATAAGGTTAATGGAATCCAAGACACTACACTAATCCCAATGTGTGAATAGACATATTGTCGTCGAACACAAGGGAAACCACCCAGTCAACGAACAATGATGAAATGTCGACTTTTGGGTTCAAGGTTACCTACCAATGATGGAAGTAGGGCCAGGGTGCATGATAGGACTAAAATATCATGTGATTCTGAGACAAACTAATGGTATAGCCGACATGCAAAGTCAAGAGTTCTAAGGAGTGGCTGACACAGGTTGATAGACTTCCTTTGAACAAGAGCATGATACATGTGGAGGACTCTGGCATCATAGACCCAACGATAAAATCATGAGATGCAGGAGGCATCAATGAAGTTCTCTGTAGAGACTGGAAGAGTAACCAATTGGTAGAGAAGACTCTGTAATGAGCTCACCTTCGTAAGGCCATGCTAAACCCAAAATTATGATGAATGGACTCAAATAAATTTGTGCTTTGTTCAAAGAAGACACGACCGCTGTCGATATAAGATAATACTCCCTTCCCGCCCGTATTTTTTTTTTCATAACAAACAAATGCTATGATACAGAGGAGGAAACGAGTGTCGCAAGTAAGAAAAACTAGTTTCAGCAATGGAACATACCTATGCTCAATGCAAGGAAGTGCATGCGGAAGATGGACACTCAGGGGAATGTTCCCTCCTAGGTATAGGGTGTCAAATTACGAAGGATATAAACAAGGCTCTGCTTGGTTAAGGATACAAAACTACTGAGGTGAACGGTTTATAATGCAAAGTGAGAACCGGCTATAGGCTCAATATTGCAAGCAGGGGCATGAGATGCAATCACAACTTAACGCCAAAAAATGTCCTTTTTTATGTCTTTTAGTCTACTTGGTGTGAAAAAAGGATAAACTTGTGCCAAATAGACGTCTTGTCAAAACCATTTTACGATTGTGAAAAAGACAAGTTCACTCGACGATCTTTTCACTTTTTGATAACAATTTGGAAAAGAGCTTAACTAAGACTCATGATCTTTCAAATCCAATTTAACGAGTGTGAAAGGGAAAAATCACTCGACAATCTTTTTTGTTTTAGACGAGTCGGAAAAGAGCTTAAATTAAACTCGTTTGGGAGTCCACGGGGTATAAAGTCGCATGTTTATGAATGAGAAAGGAGGCTCAACATAAATTCAAGTACGAGTTGTGAGAGACTCCCAGTCCTATTAAAAAAATCTCTGCATGGGCACCAAATGTAGTAGGGGATCTAACTAGGGCACCCATGTTTGGTAAGTCTCTACCACTTGATAACGACACGAATTTATAGCCGATGGAAGGTTATGTGTCACAACAAATGGGTTTGTACCTAAGGCATAATGAGCAAAAGTTATAGAAAAATGCAAAAATTCATAATGGAATGGATTCCTATCCTATATGTTGGGTAATGAACATACCTTCCCAAGGTGAAAAACGGTCGACAAAATACTAAAATCTGCAAGAATCCTAGGTTAAAACCGAAAAAACCAACTCGATCCACTTTTGTATTAGTCCATTAGGTGCAAAAATGGCTTAAAACTATAGAAAGTGGGTAAAAATAATTTATAAATAGTAATAAAATCAAAAATTACTATACCATTTTGATTTTCTACCCAACTAGTGCAAATTGGACCAAAATTCCTCCAAGATTCAAATGACGATTGCAGGAGCATCCAACAATGAAATCATGAGCAGTCTGGATCAAGCAATTCTTGTTCTCTTCCTCTTCAAATTCAGTGGTTTAAAATTTTGAATTAGGTCTTAAATTTTTAGTTATTTAAGGTGTTAAGTATAGATTTTGGTGTATGCAGGATGGATTTGGTTAGGTCGCATGTACGACTAGGTATACACTCATGTGTTAACTACAAGGCACGTGTATTGATCCCTACACATGACTATGTGCAAAGGAGGTCATGTACAAGCACACAAATGAACCAAAAGAAGGGTTCTAACTCAAAATTCTATTTTTCTTTGACAGGATGGTTCTTGAATGGAGAGAGCGAGAGCATGAGGAGGTCGGCGATGTTGTAGATCAATATCCAAGAGCCCAAATGGCCTTAAATCGATGTGGTTTGTATAATTTTTGGGTGCTCAAATGAATGAGAGCCCAAGTGAGGTTGTTGGAGATGTTGGTGGGTTACTGGGACCCTGATAGCCAGAGATTCAATCTCGATGGGAAACCATTAAGAATTGAAGTAGAGGAAATTTACTTTCTGATTGGTCTATCACGCCGGGGGGAGGTTGTGAACCTCAAGTCACAGGGAGTAGGTAGTGGGATGAAGATAGAATAATATATCAACACCCACTGTGTGGCAGGGACTCCTGAGGTATGGATTCAAGTCCCTATCCGAGCAATAAACAACCTCAGTCTGAAGATCATTGTCCTAGTCTTGAACAGGATCACAGGTTCGGCCTCGTTGCACCAGGCATCAATATTTTTCATGTTCTATGAATTGCAATGTGTGAGACCCACAGTGTACAACTGATGTACCTCACTACTAACCAATATGAAGAGTCAGTTGATGGAGTGCAAGCAGGGGGTAAAATAAATTTTGGGTTTGCCTGCATCTTGTGCAGTTTATTTTTTTAGTAGGTTCCAGGTTTGGGACCTATAGTTGAGATTCTCTTGAGAGGACTTTGCAATCCATCCATGGCACGGTGGACCGAGGTGATGAGGCGGCAGGGAGGAGGTAGGGTGTTGACACCCTACAACGAGGACTTTTTCTACTGGTGGTGGCGATAGGTCATCACTTTGGATTACTATCCCTATGAGGGGATCGACTTCAGAGGAGATCCAGATATGCCACTTCCACCAGGGTCCACCTACGGTGACATAGGTATGTCAAAAAGTTTTCACATATTTCATTTTTTTTATTTTTGTATAATCAGGACAAAAATATTTTTTTTATGGTGCTTAAGTATTGACTAGACATTTGTGTGCCACAGACATGGGTCCATGATGGCCAGAGGTTTTCCCTCGATGTCGATGAAGGAATCGGGGAGACTAAGTGGTGGGAGGAGAGACCGAGAGGGTCCTACAAAACGTGCAGGGAAACCTGTCGCGTTTGACTCACAGGATACCCATGGTTTAGGTAGAGGATCTTCTTGAAGCCATGCAGTGACAGGTGGTTGGTGTACCCAGGGCATGGGTATGACTCCTTTGGTGTCTCGCAAACATCGTGGTTTTCTACCATGACACACATCTGGCACCATAAGTGTATATGTCATGGGATATTGTAATACTGGTTGTATATGTATTGAGGGTGTTAGCCCTATTTTGTACTATAAAAACCATATTGATTAGATGGTTTTCTTTGCTTTTAATTATGTGACAAATTCCAATCTAAAACAAAGTTAGCATAAGCATTGGGTACATGATTATAACTCCTAGGAATATGATAATATGCAATAAAATAAAATTGTCGTTCTAAAATACGTACTCGTAGGAATCGTCAGAGTAAAGTAGGATCACGCACGCGGTAACGACCATTCAACTGATGCATTACCAACTGGGAATCCAGGAGAACTTCTAATGAATGAATTCCATGTGAGATAGCATCATGTAAAAGTTCTATAATGACACCATATTCGACCACATTATTTGTGGATGGCCCTAGGAATAGGCCTCCTGAAGACACCAGTAGACCCTCGGGTGAGTAAACCACCCAAGCGGCAGATGCCAAGTTATGTGTATGACGACTGGCCCCRTCTACGAATCCTAAGTAGACTGACGACTCTACTGACATCTTTCAACCAAGTGAAAACTCGATAAGTAAATCAAAGATGAAAAATAAAAGAGATATATACACTAAATTACATTAGTATATAGAGAGTTCCACCCAAGCCTAGGGMTCAAGCATAATATATTTTCAAGTAGAGCCCATTTATAGTCTCRGACAACTTGTTCCCTTCATAATATTCTAACTCATAAGCCCCTTTTTCTAGAACACGTCGCACGATGTAAGGACCATTCCACATGGGTTTAAACTTTCCTGCCCCCAGTGGTTCTTTGTCTTGATCGTACAAGAGGACCAAGTCACCCTCAATGTACAACTGAGGACAGAAAGACTTATCATATTGGACCTTGACACATCATTTGTTTTCCTCGATAGTCGTAGAGGCATCTCGACAATGCTCATCGAGACTCTCTAGGTGTACAAGGCGTCACTTGAGATCGGAAGTGTTAGGTAGGAGCGTGACTGCCAGCTTAAGAGAAGGGATTTCACATTCAATGGGTAAAATCAACTCCAAACCATGTACTAACTAGAAAGGGTAAAATCCAGTGCAAATCTTGACCGAGGTTCAGTATGCCCAGAGTGAAAGAAATAGCATGATGTGCCAGTCAGATTTACTCTAACTGACAAGTTTTTGAAAAATGGTCTTGAGAGACTTGTTGACGGCCTCTACTTGCCCATTTTCCTAGGGATAATAAGGAGAAGAATGAACATGTTTAAACCCCATCTTAGCTTCTAGTTCTTCCATCATCTCATTTTGAAAGTGACTACCATGGTTAGTGACAATCTCACTCAGGATACCAAACCGTGTGATAATATGATTGAATATGAAGAAGGTTGCAGTCTTCCCATCGGATTTAACTGTAGGCATGGCCTCGACCCATTTATTAAATTAGTCTATGGCCACGATAATGTGTTGATTCCCCCCAGCAGAATTTGGGTTGCAATCGACGAAGTCCACCCCCCACTTGGTGAAGGGACCAATGGTAATGACTGGATGAAGAGGGGTTGGATGCGAGCACATTTTCCGAGTTAACACCTAGCATAGGTGACACTTCTTAAACACTTCAATACAATCCTTAAATATAGTAGGCCAGAAATAACCATCTCTCAAAATGTTTTGGGTTGTCACAAGCCCAGATAGATGACCACCACAAGCCCCACTGTGGAAATCATTCAGAACAGACTCAGATTCTTTGAGAGTTAAACAATGACACAAGATATCATCTATTCCTTGGTGATACAAAGTTTCACCAATGATAGTATATTTCTTAGCTTGGTACCCTATACGTCGTCGGTCATCTCATGAGAGATGCTGAGGGAAATTCAAGGTATGAAGATAGAGCATGATGTCTCCATACCAAAAGTCAAACAATGAGACAAGAAAAATGTGTTCGTCCGCAAATGAATCAACATGGATAATTTCCTCATCTAATCGTGGAAAATCAGATATTATCTCTGCAAAGACTATGGATTTCTTAGATTTCGTGGAAGCGAAATTGATATCAAACTATTGTAAAATGACAATCCATTTATTGTATTTTCCCCCTATGATACGTCGGGTAAGGACGTATTGAAATGGATTGACGTCAGAAAACACCGTAGTCTTACAAAGTAATATATAATGACATAGACGTTGGATTGCATGAATGACAACCAAAGATATATTTTCAACGTTAGTATAATTAAGTTCAAGACTGAGTAAAGTTCGACTAATATAGTAGATGACATGCTCATGGAGCTCATCATCTTCCTGAACCAGAACCATACCAATTGTATCCTCAGACACGGTGATATAAATCAATTAAAATCTACTATAGTCGAGAGGCTTCAGTAGAGGCATCGAGACCAAATCTTTCTTCAAAGCATCGAAGGACTCATGGGCTAGCTCATCCCAGATAAAAGGGGTGTCCTTCTTCAAAAGATGCATGAAACCTTTAGTGATAGTGGAATAGTTCACTATAAACCTACGAACAAAGTTATCTTTCCCCTGTAGACCCTGAAGTTGTATAATCATGCATGGGGGAGGCAACTGAAGTATTGCCTCAACCTTAAGTAGATCTACCATGATCCCAGTCTCAGAAACTAGAAAACCTAAAAGACGACCAAACTTAACGCAAAAGATGCACTTGTGAGGATTCAATCGGATTCTATAATAACGACATCTTTCAAATACAATCTGAAGGTGAATAATGTGATCTGATCTCTTACGAGAGTGGGCAGAAAAATCATCAAGGTAAGCTTCGACTATGTTCTTAAGATAGTGAAACGCGAAAGTCGTGGCACCCTGAAAGGTTGCTCTGGCATTTTTAAATTCTAAATGCATATTCCAGTATGTAAAGGTACCCCAAGGACAAATAAATGACTTCTTGTTTTGATCCTCGGGTTTGATTTGAATTTGATTATATCCTGAAAACCCATCCATAAAAGAAAATACTTCTCTTCCCGCACACCCGTTGAGAATCTGATCGATGAAAGGTGTGGGGAATTTGTCTTTTGGATAGGCCTTGTTCAAGTCACGGAAATCCATACATAAACGGATGGTTCCTTGCTTCTTATCTATAGTAATGGGTTTGGATACCCATTCGATTAAAGGAACCAGGTAGATGAAGCCAACATTAAGTAGCTTCTCCACCTATGCCTTAATAGCAGGGGCCTTTCGAGGGTTGACAAATCTAAGATGTTGCTGAACAAGTTTAGCATCTGGGTAAGTTTTAATCTCATGTTCGACAATACGAGGATTGATCCCTGGAATCTCTTCATAGAACCAAGAAAATATGTCTCGAAATTCCTTGAAGATATCGGTGTAGATCAATATTTCTTCTGGCGAACAATCTGCACCGATATTTACATTTTCAACCTTGCCAGGGGTACA
This sequence comes from Picea engelmannii, assembly GCA_009831015.1. Taxonomy (NCBI): domain Eukaryota; kingdom Viridiplantae; phylum Streptophyta; class Pinopsida; order Pinales; family Pinaceae; genus Picea; species Picea engelmannii. The sequence continues at coordinate 219,426 of ML814238.1, read as the reverse complement.
GAGATGTCGATCTAGACAGTAGGATAAATACTCACCATGTTTCCTTTGGCATAAATGTCATTCATATCAAGTGGAACTATGACGTGACTGACTATCTCACTCAAAGTAGATCGAAAGTTGTCTTGTTCAATGTTTTCAATCTCTGGGAGAAAATAAGAGAGGTGATGCATATCATCCCAAGGTTTTTCGGAACCATTCATGGCTTTGATGATGGCTTCATTTGAAGGCAAAGTCCCATCGAGGAAATCATGTGAACAATACAACGAGGTGTCCCACACGGGCCTAGACACGAGATCATCCTCGTCCATCGGCGAGGGAACAAGATCGGGATCGACGGAAGAGTCAAGAACAACTTGATATGCAATATATGTTACCGATAGTGGCATGTCCATCTTGGCATGTGACTGTCCTTCAGAAGACAAAGTTGGGGAAGGTAGGGTCCACGGATCATCAAAATAAGACGCACGAAAAGGGATATACCTCCCAGTCGAGACAGGCCTATTGGACATGGAATAAACTTGATGGTTCGGTGTCGAGAATTTGAAAGTACCCATAAGGGAAGAATACATTCCAACACCGATATTCTCAGTTGTTGGCTGAGAATTGTCGATCACGAGGATCGACTGTCCAAGAGATGCATTAGGAGTAGAGAACGCAAAGGATAACTGATAAATCATCACGATCTTCCCTTCATGAGGAAAACAAAGGATACAGAAGATAGACGACACGACGACGATCATATCATATGTCCAATTGCGACCTAGTAACAGGTTATAATCAAGAGGAACATAAACTACCTCTACCTCCACCTCTACCATCTTCCCACCTAACTGGACCGGAAAGGCGGGGAGAATATTGTGAGGTCGGAAGGAATGACCGTCAAAAGCAGTCAACATGTTCGATGACTTGGAAAGGGTTAGGGAACTGAGAGCTTTCCAACAAGCTAGGGACATCACACATGTAGCAGTTCCTTCATCAACAACCGCATGTTTGATGGTATAATTTGAATACTCCACATGGATTTGGAAATCCACATGGTAAGGCAAGCGAGGCTTAACATCTGTGACGTCAAACTTGATAACCTTTGAGCCACTGGGTTCTAGAGCTCCTAGAGAAGAGAGCAAGGAATTCCTCTATAAAGGACATGTCTGGAGTACCTCCAAAGCCGACATCGCACAAGGGGTTTGGCCCAGGTCCTCAACAATAGAGTAGTTATGGGCGGCTCTAGCATTTGGATTATGGGTAGAGTGCTTGAGTACTCCTTTCGGAATACAAGGCGATGGCTCTAGTTTCTCAATCTGTAAAGTCGTCTCTAGAGGAGGAGGAGATTCTAGACCAGGATGAGTTTGTTTAGAACTACATTCTTGAGATCGAGTGGCTACATCGATTTTCACATCAACCATATTGATACATAAACAGTCGCCATCTTGCAACTGCTGGTTTTGACCTCCACTAGCCGCATTTCTGGCGTTTGAGGATCTTGAGGCTAACTGTTGATTATGTGGGAATGGATTCATCAGCACGACAGGTGATTGAGCTAAAATCCTCACAGCTTCTGCAATTTTGGGGCACAAATGGGTAAGGTGATCATCTGTGCAAATCTTATAGGGAAATTTCACCTTACGGTTTTCTCTTTTTGTGTCTCCAGCATTACCTGTCTTCTCATTATTATTATTGTCCTTGGGTTTATTACCATTTTTCCCACCCTTACAGTTATTGTGTCCTTTCTTCTTATTCCCTCGTGGTTGTTGGTTACCATTCGGGTTGGTCAATGATTGCACGAAGTGTACATCTGTCGACTGAGTGGGATTGGAAGACATAGGCGAGGTTGGTCCTCCTGCAGACTGGCTTAAAGACAACTCTTTCAACTGGTTTGTCACCAAGTCTGCGGACTTTACATTGGTGGAACCTACAATGCCATCAACATGAGGTCTGAGATTTTTCCTAGGGTCGTAAGTATATTGTGGTGCTTCAGGAAGAAGGTGGTATAACATCCCAGACTGAGCATATATCAAATCTAATTGTTGGAATCTAAATATTGCTTCTTCTTCAATGGTAACCCCGGAAGTAGAAATTTCCTTCGATATAGGAGGGTGAAAATACTTAAGAAATCATTATAAAATAAAGGCCTAGGGTATAGGGGCCTTAATCAACCTATTTTTTCTACTCCACTCCTAGATATGGTCTGAGATATGAGTAGCGGTATCCTGGCGTAAAGTAGACAACAATTCTAGGCCAACATCATAACGAATGGGCAACTAGAAGTGGTTAAGAAAGACCATCAACAACTGAATAAAAGTCCCATATGCCCCCCTAGGTAGCTAAATATACCATTTCACAGCAACTCTAATAAGGGTGCGTTGAAATAATCTCAAACGAATAGAATCGGCATTAAGGGAGTTTGATGAGCACCAAAGGTGAAAGGTAGTGACGTGATCACCAAGATCCTCTTCATTCTTACCCTCTAACTTTGGTATGTTCGAAGGAAGTTTGGTGGGGACCGTAGGCCATGTAGGATCATGACTCACGGGGTCATTCATTAACTTAGACAAATATAGAAGATTAAGCGTGACCAGAAAAGGGAGACGGGGTTGTGACATCTGGCCCCAACCTCCCAAGAAAGATTGTGCTTGTGGATTCAGAGGTCATCCAGGGTTCTGGTAAACACCATGGCTCTTCCTAGCATTATAAGGCCATCCTCTGGGTTGATTCATATAAGGTTGGTTGGGCATCATTCCATCTAGAATGTTCTGTTGAGGGTTATAGAAATTGCCCCCAGCCGAATTAGATCTGGGTTGGGGGTTTACCAAAGAGTGAAACTGACCTCCCCCAAGTTGGAAACCAGAGGATAGAGGTGGATTCATCATGCCATATGTATTGGTCAGAATCTGCGTCGAGGAGGTAGGATTGTAGGACAAAACTTGAGTCGAAGCTTGTCCGCCAGGTTGACTATTCCACCCAGAAGTAGGAGGATTGGACCCAAGGTTAAAAGCAGGGATACCTCACATATTAGGAGTCATTTGAGGGATTTGAGATCCACCAAATGAAAAAGGAGTGTAGGGAGGTGTACTGTCCCCAATACCAATGCTAACATTAGGGCCAGCAGTTGGGATGGAGTTTGAAAAATGTGAAGTGAAGTTAGGCATACCATAAGAAAATGGACTAGAAGCCAGAGGGATGGATTGAACATTGTAGCTCGGTGAGTGGCCAAGATATTCGAAGGTGTTCGAGGCGGTAGCTTGAGTATTAACTATAGTCTGGGCCATAGTAATGATAAGTACCTTCGACACTACGACCATAGAGTTTGCATGAGTAGAAGGTGTTCCATTAACTATAGTGGGTATGGTAGTTTAAGGGCTCCTAGAATTCTGAAGACTAGATTCAGTACTCATCATTGTAGAATCACAATTCTGAAGGGTGGACGTGTGTGTACCACATATAATAAATCTGCACCTTTTAGAAGGCAAGGAAACAAAATCAGGTGGTAACTGTAATAAGCGGCGGGATCGGCAAGGAGGTTGGGCTGACTCCACGATGAATTAAGACTCTAAAGATAAAAAAAAATATATCCTAAGGCCAACTAGTGATCAAATAGCACACCAAAATTCAAATGGCCAATATGCATGGAAACGGGGCAAAGTGGTTGAGTGGCCTCCCTCCCTAAAAGAGGTATGTCTCACCCAAGAGGGGCCTGAGACTCCCCGCTAAAGATCGGAGGTAATAGAATCAGTTATAGGGGCCCTCGTGGGCTTAAAAACCAGTCGGTCATATCCCCCCAGAGAGGTAATCCTCCATAAAG
>ML814238.1:187068-211481 GCA_009831015.1 Picea engelmannii | reverse complement strand
GACTATTTTCAAAATATGATTTTTGAGAAAATGACAAGTGTAACCTTCTTCAGGAAAAAGTTCTTAATGAAGAGTTTGATCTTCCATTATCATGACATAATCATAATATCATCTCGATAACCAAAAATGTGGATAACACAAAGTGCCTCCCAATGCCATCGTCCAAGTGAATGAAGGTAGGGCTCTTCCGTCTAAGGCCTGCCAAAGTACCTCCAAAGGTAACGTCCTTCCTTCATCCAGTGAAAACCTTCAATCTCTTCTTACCCCTTTTTGGGGTTTCAACATCCATATGTGATCTTTGAGCCCCCATGAAGGTCTGAGATAATCATTCCCTCATGTGTACCTGTCCACCAGGAAAGGTGCTACAACAACAACAAGTACGCCCTCCATAGGTTCATAAGTCACAACGATCATAGCATGTAAATCACATCCAATAATTTGATTACCCAAACATGTGCATCAAACCCCCCTTAACCCCAAACAAGGATTGAAAGACGTTATGCAATTTGACAAGTTAGTTTTGGAGAGGGTCTTAGGGTGTCCTATTGGGATAATCCCCCTTAAGTTTGGGGTGTTTCTCGAGTGGATTCTAGTCCAAGTCATGTAAGTGTATGAGGTCGTATGAGGTAAATATTGGGGCATGTGGTGCATGTGATGACAGGGAAATGTAGAGTCTTACCTATGGGTGTCTTTGTGGAGGGTGAGCTGCACCTTGTCATGGATGCAATTGTTTCCTAGCCCATTCATTTCCATTTATTCTTATCTTTATTTCTTTTGATATTTTTCTCTTGTGATACAAGGGAAAAGTTGGGGGCCACTGTCCTGGATTTATGACCAGAGGTGATAACGTTATCCACAAACATTGCACGGAAATGAGAAGGATGGCTTGTAATGAGACCCCCTTTTTCTTGCCTATGCCACCAAGAGCCACTACCCTGGTTTGGTGACCCAATAGGTGGTAATTGCATACTACTACATGCCCATGGTCATAATAGGCCGACTCCTCATGAGACCTCCTATCCATCAACTAGTACCTTGAGTGTTTATCTTATCTTGTAGGTCCCCTTTTCTTACTAAGAAGACTTTCACTTCTTTCTCAGGGATCCTTGGGTGAAGAATCTAGAAGGTTTAAGATTTAGATTTTAACTCTTTCCATCTACTTTTACCCTCTTGGCCTTTAGCCCGTTCTTCCCATGAGGTAAGGTACAACCCTTCCTTGTGTAGCCAATCTCAATGCCCAAACAAGGAAAGGGGATATGAAAGGAATAAATATGTAAAGTTGTAAGTATGGAGGTAATGGACGATGACTCTTCAAATATCCACCTAGTGGAAACCCATCCCAAAGGGAAATCAACTTACTAGAGAACTATGTCACCCTTCCAGGTTTGAACGAGGAAAAGAGCATAATTTCCAAGAAAACATCATGAAATGAAGAAGGATTCAATACAACATATTCAAGTGCTTCAAAAATCAGAGTGATACATACCATGATACTCAGACTCATTACCTCATGGAGCAAGACTCACTGTTACTTCGGGACCAAGCTAGTGTGATGGATACTGCTACTGGTTATATGTGGACTGCACTGAATAAAAGAGGGGCCCTTTGATGCCATGCTTAAGTCATCTAGCTCTCAGAACTCTATTTCTAGGACCTTTGGGCCTCAAGATGTGATCTCCTTATTTATCCCTAGGATAGGGGATAACATATGGCTCCAACTCAAGGACATGTTCTTACCGAAGAGCGCATTAAAACCTCAACATCTATGGTATGACCTGTGCTTTCTAAATCTCAACAAAAGAGATTAGTAATCCCTAGGGTGGTGATTTCACCACTCGTCCATATATGAAACAATACAATATGAAAATTTCAACTACAATTATGCTAACATGATATGAAATGGTATGTATAATGGATGCAAATGCCTACCTATTCTACCTCACCTGTACTTACCTATCAAATGTTAGGTATAATAATACAACCAACACAACCACACTAGCAATGCATCATAAAACCTGCCTCTATGCTTCTTCATAAACCAAAAAAATGACAAGTTAAGAACAAAATAAACATGAGTTAGAACATGCATTATATCATAGGAAGTCGTAAATTCTAGATCAAAGAGGCGGGACGGAGGGACAAAATCATGCTAGGTCACCCTTCTAGAAAAGTGATCAATCCATCTCAGAAAAGGATCATGAGAGGTAAAGGACTCAAAGGGATGGCTCAAATATTTTAAGGGTTGACTACCTTGGACGTCATCACTCCCTTAGGTTTGAGAAGGGATCAACAAGAACTTAGAGGGAAACTAACAACTTCTCAAGGGAAAGTTGAAATATTGAGATAATAAACTTATTAATGCATTCAACCTCCCCTTGAGTTATAAAAGAAAGTTTTACCTAAAGAAAACTTGAAACAAGAGACATGTTCCCCAACTGCATCCTTAGTGACATAATGAGGTAAAGCAATCGAAGGTAGATGGACATCCTTGTCACAAGTATCCTGCTTCAGGAAAGAAACTTCCTCACCTTTATCAATATTTAAGCACAACGACGGTTCATAATATTCTTCATAGGATAAATCCAAGTGCTCAAAGGAATACTCATCAAAATCCTCAAGGTATGACCGAAAATCATCATGAGAACATTGCATTGGGTCATCCTTGGGTGCTTGGAAAACTTATGTAATTATATCATCATCTTGTTGCCAAACCTCAAAATTATTAGGAACATCATATGATTGTTGCAAAGGAAACATTCGAACATATCCTTCCATATCATAAATGGGATCCTCATCATAACCAATCACATCCCACTTATGTCTTCCAACTTGTATGAACTCATCAACATTATCAACCATGTCACTACCTTTATCATAGCATGAAGGATTTAATGCACTCAATGGATCCTCTAATACTTCTTCACTTTCCAAATCATAAAATAAAAAATCATCAAAATATTGGAAAGGGAAATAACTTACCATGTTCACTTCTTGTTGTGCAGGAGCATCAAAGGCTTGGATGAATTCATCACATGGAAGAGCATCCAGTACATCATCCCCAAGTCTCATCTTTTTAATCATATTTTCGCCTTCATCAGAAAATGAAGGACCTAGATCTTCCAAAGGTTCCTTTACTTATTCACTTTCTGAATCATAGAACAAAGTGTCATAAAAAAATGAGAAAGGAACATGGTTCACCTCATTCTCTTTGTCTTGTGCAGGAGAGATATGATCTTGGATAACTTCATCGGACAGAAGAGCAGATACTAGTGCTTCATTCTCATAACTCACTTCTTTAGTTAGGTATTTACTGCAATCTATTGAATCATGGGGAAAATCTTGCTCCTCTTCAAGCAATTGAAAACCTTCTTCATAAATATCTCCTTCTATATTAGAGGGTTCTTGGTATTGAGTATGGTACACATCCCTGAGATCTTCCACAATATCAGTGGTGAATTCTTCATCCTCTAGGGATAATATGAGATTTTGAAGGGCATCTTCATATCTCTGGAATTGTGGTTTCACAAACTTAATAAACCTACTAATGAGGTCTAAGAAAGATGATATACCCTTATCTTCGCAACCACCCTTAATCCAATCTTGCAAATTCTATCTCACTTATATACTTCAATAATTTTACAATGTGAGTAATTGGGAGGCCTCTGAATCGTGGAGAGTTGTTTAACCATTTTATATCAAAATAATGTGGATTTCCTTGAAAACTTTCAAAATCAATAGTCAGATAAAAAATTTCCCATGGTGCCATGATCCCATATCTTGGAAACATCACAAAGTTGAGAGTTAGGTGGCACCTTGGAAAACGTCAATGGAGTCACCTGATATCCTCTTAAATATTATCAAAGGGAGTGAGAGAATCACCGCCAATGGAGTCACTAGGTAAGATTTGTAAGATGAAGGCTTTGAGGGAAAGTCTTACCAAAAAAGTGTCGTTGAGGAATATTGACTCAGTGTTTCCTGACAACGGCGCAAAAAATGTTATCGCACAATATGTACTTTTCCAAAGCCTAAAGTAAAGTAGGCCAAGATTGGCATAACATGGGGGTAATGTTGTCATTGTCACCTCAATAGGGTACCCATTTCTATTTAGGAGAAGGAAAATACCTACTCCAAGGGAGACGTCCCAAGACCTAGGGGTTTTTAGGAAGGGAAGAGGACAAGGTAAACTACCCCTCTCTCTTTAGGTCACTCAAATCAGGTTTAAGTCTTGTTGGTGACCAGATAAGTGGTAATGTCATATCGCTACATTCCCATGGTAATAATAGGTCGGCTCCTCCTGAGACCTCCTATCCATCAACTAGTACCTTGAGTGTTTATGTTATCTTGTAGGTCCCCTTTTCTTACTGAGAACCCTTTCACTGATTCCTCGGGGATCCTTAGGCGAATCTTCTCGAAGGTTTAATATTTATCTTTTAACTCTTTCCATCTACTTTTACCCTCTAGGCCTTTAACCCCTTCTTCCCAAAAAGTAAGTTACAACCCTTCTTAGTGTATCCAATCCCAATGCCCAAACAAGGAAAGAGGATATGGAAGGAATAAAGATGGAAAGTGGTAAGTATGGAGGGAACTTACAATGACTATTTAAATATACACCTAGTAGAAACCCTTCCTAAATGGAAATCAAATTACTAGGGAACTATGTCACCCTTCCAAGTTTGAATGAGGCAAAGAGCATAATTTCCAAGCAAACGTCATGAAATGAAGAAGGATTCAATACAACATGTTCAAGTGCTTCAAAAATCAGAGTGATACATACCATTACCAAGAATCATTACCTCATGGAGAAAGACTCACTACTACTTCACGACCAGCCTAGTGTGATGGATACTTCTACTGGTGATATGTGGATTGCAATGAAGAAAAGAGGGGCCCTATGGGGCCATGCTTAAGTCACCTGTCTCTCGGTACTCCATGTATAGGACCTGTGGGCCTCGAGATGTGATCTCCTTAGTTATCCCTATGCTAGGGGATAACAGGCCCCAAATGACCCAAATGGTTCCCTAGATCATTAGTGGGGAACACTAGCCTAGTTAGTAACTCACTGTAATCCTTCCATTATGCTTCAAAAATCGCATTGTATTTATATTCTCATAGGATCAATTTATTAACTTACCAAAATTCTCTAGGTATTTTTGCATGAACATAATGAAGGTGCACACATTATAATTTATTGACCTTGAATGGTATTGATGGTTAGGGGGTTAAGTAATACAGGTTTATAATGTTCGATGTAATGGGGCTTGGTGTCAGGGTTTCAATGATTGAAAAAATATTCATAAGGCCACCTCATCCATATTTTATATCTTAAAATGTATGATGTAAATTGAATCAAATTGGGGTATGGGGTCAAAGGTTAGGGGTAGGCATTAAGGGATATGAGATTAATGTTATATTAACATCCCTAGTTTTAATCCCCCTGAAATTTAATGTAATTATGAAAATGTGGTTTAGGCTAGTGAGCCGATATGTTTTGGTTTAGAGAACCTGTATAGATTTATATGGAAAAGGGTCGAGCTATGAAAAAATGTACATTTTAGTTATTAATAAAAATAAATTGTTGGTTGCAATACGAAAGGGACGGTAATGATGGGGAGATATGATTCCACAAGAGAGGGGGCTAAAAGGGGATCCAAGGGATTACCTATTTCTATTAATCCAAACCATCTAATATTAATGTTTACCTCATTTGAAAAAAAAAAAATATCTATTGAATGATGTAAGAATGGTAGGTGGGAAAGTATTCTCACTCATTTATGAAAACATGGGACAAGTAAAACCACTTTTTGGGAAATGTGAGAGTTAATCTTGCATAAGAATAAAAGAAAATTTGAATGTCTTTTTGGGACAATTTTTATATGTTGATTTTAAGCAGCAAGAGGAGATTTGGGTGCTAGGAAAGAGCACAATCCATGATAGCCATGGAAATATAGCTTGTTGGGTTGAGCTTTATGCTAGAAAGAAGTTTGTATACTTGTAAGTGGGTTTTCTTGCTGAGGAAACTGTTGAAGAGCCTTGAGAACGCCACTGTGAGAACTCCCGGAATAATTGATATTTCTTGGAATCCCGAGATAAGAAATTTCTTGGCAAACCATATGCACTAGAGCCTTGGAGAGAACTACGAAGGCCAAATGGAATGCATGGTAGAGGAGGGGGATCCCATTCCTTGGGTTGTGCAAGTTGAAGGGGAAGAAAGGTGGTAGATTGGAATTATTGTTGGAGTAGAAATTTGATAATTGGGTTGTTGAGTGTGTGGACAGTGGACAAGAGAGCCAGACCTCCTTCTGGACTCGTAGCCTCATCTCGGAGGTGGCTTTATATTGATATAAAATGAACAAAAATCCTATGGTTTGTAAGAGCATCCTTCGTATGTAGCCAGTTGGTTCATCTTTTTAAAGATAAGTCTTTTTCTCTATTTTTTTATGTTAAATTCCGATGTGTAATTGTTTTTATATGAATGTTGTTGTGTATGGGTAATGATATGCATTCATGGATTTTTATTATGCAGTTAAATGCATGATAAATTTCATGTGTATGTTTCCCCTATGTTAAATTTTATTTTCATTAGAGTGTATTGATCCATTTTTAGCAGGCGGGTTCATTGCAATTGGTATCAGAGAAACATTTTCATTTTGTCGGTAATGGGTATGTTACAAAGTGGTATCACAAAAAAAAAATTGTTGTTATTGGTAATGGGCATGTTACAAAGTGGTATCATAGCTTGGGTTGTAACATTGGGCCTACAGGGGTCTGTTACAGAGAAATGAGTTTGATCTATGTGGTTTTTGGAGGAAATTTGAGTTTGCCCAACAGAACAAATCGAGGCCAAAACCCCTCAAAATTCAAGTTCTGGCGTTGCTATTATTAGCACAGAGGTTGAATCAGGAAGCTACAGGTGATGAAATTGCTTAAGGTGACTGAGTCTGTGAGTTTTTTTATAGTCGCGATCTTGAAAACGTAGAAAAATGGCTAAGTGAAGGTAGGAAAATTCTACGAAAAAGCATATATCAACGAAGAAAATAATTTTTAAGACTGATATAGTGTGTATCAATGAAGATAAAAATATTTTGTGATACAATGAGTGTCTCCGAAAAGATAAATTTTGTGGTCGATACAAAGAGTGTCGGTGAAGACAAGTTTTATGTAGCCAATAGAAACAATGTTGATGAAGAATTTTTTTGTGTGGTCTATTACCCCCTCTCACCTAGGGGTAACTAGAGGAGATCATGTCTCATGGCCCACAATGTAGACATTTAACTCGATGATGATGATCAACATTTTTACAGAGAATCCCAGCAGCCCCCCTCAAATGCCTCTTTATTTATCAACACAACTCATCACACCCATCCAACACGGTTCATTGGGAGATGGTGGTTCGACACATTGTGAGGTTTATTAGTCCTTGTTTCATGTAAAGTGTCATATTTAATACATTGGGCATTTGAGTAAGGATCATGGGTTGATGTTGGAAAATGAATCATAGGCTCAAATGTTATGATTTTTTCCTTGTTTCACCTTGGTGTCCATCATTAGTGCTCTAGTCCCGTGTTGTCACTCTTGGGGAATAGGGGTACTACTGGGAGGCTCTGATAAGGGTAATTTTTTGTTTCCTCCCCATACTTAATACTTATCATCCTAGAGATTTTCATAGTGTAATAGACTTTGGTAATGGATTTACATGTATCCAAAAAGGACTGTGATTCATTCTCTTATGAGAGGAAGGGATAAAATGACGAGGTTGTTGCAGCTGCTATAAAACAAATAAAGAAAAAATGTTATAAATGAAAGAAAGAAACATGGGATAATAATGGCCAACTTTAAAATCCAAAGGATAGCTTGAGCCCTACCCTCTCTAATGATAATCACCCCTTGTCCTAGTGCATTGAATTCATATCTATGTATGTACTTTATCCTAGTAAGAAATGAAAGAAAGAATAAATACTTGATACCTGGAAAGGGGACTTGAAAAAACAACAAATGAATATCAAAAGGAAATAAAGGGGTTTGGAATGAAAAAAATATCGAGGAAAGGGTATCTTGGGAAACAAGCACTCCCTCTACAAAGGAACTTATAGAGATGGACCAAATATGGTATCCTGCATGTCAATGACTCCATTACCACAAAGTAAGCCCATCATGTTTCACTATCACACTTACACTTTGATGGGTTTCTCGGGAAATATCCCTCTACTTGGGTGTTGACACACCTAATACAATATTTTGATGGTCCTCCCATACCTAAAATTTCCAAATTGCATAAAGTATTGAGCTAATGTGAAGTTTGAAGGGGATATCTAATGTGAATTGTTCATATGTCTTGTGTATTAAGAGATGGATTAATTTGCATGATTCTAAGGACTATTTCCCCTTGTGATTGTTGGTCTTACTTGATTATGTGGCTTTGAATGAATTGCTTGACCTTGACAAACTTTGATATGGTCCTTTGGAGGACGTCCCTATGCTCTCACCCAAGACGTTGTGCATTTTGTACAAGACATGGCACTCATGATGCAAAGTGTTGGGTCACATGATAACTTGGCACATTTAGACATATCGTCTCACACCTACTGGACCCTAGATGATGGACATATGAGCTCTTAATTTGGAGAGATAGTCATATTGGTTTATAGATTAGAAATAAGCCCACAATTTTAGACAGTGTACCCACAACATGATAACATTTGGTTTGAGGATGTTGCACTTGGAGATGACTGGGCACCACTTGGAGAGGTGACGAGGCTTCTTTTCACCTTGGATGATCACTTTACACCTTGCATGTTGATTATTTTGAGGATGATGTCACACATGTGATGATCATGATGATGGTGGGGCCAACCCCATCATTAGGTCATCCTTGGTTTATGGTTTGGGGCACTTGACATGATCTTCAATGAGCAGACATAACACTTCACCATGCATTGCACCTTTATTGGAGAGAGATGGCCTTTGGAGGTACCTTTTTGTCTTCTTGGAGCATAAAATCACCCACACATGTCACATTGGAGGGAATATTTTTTTGTATTAGCATGTTTATCTATTATTTGAGGCTACTTGAGGGGTAGACCTAGACCTATCTCACTTGTATCATGGATTTATTATTTTTTTAGGGCTTATTGTGGACATATGCACTAGGGTTTCCTCATATAAAGAAACTAGCACTCCATTTTGTAAATCATCACTCATCACTTGGGTGATATCACTTCTATTACTCTCTTATCTTATCTTTTGCTATGGAGTACTTGTGCACACCTTTGGAAGGATAATATTGTGGATTCTTTCTCTTATTTTGGTGGATGATATTTGAGCTAATGTTTCTTCATGCACAACAACTTGGATGAGTAAGTCTTTTTCTTCAAGTTTAAATGTTTGTTCATGGTGAATTTTGGTGGATTCTCTATATTTTTAATTTTTTCATGTTACCTTATATGTCAGGTTCCTTTTTCTAGAAACCCTAGGATGGATTAAGAGTCTTTATCCCCCTCCCTATTTTCATTTATATTTATTTGTTGAATCATTTAAGACCTAGTTATAGGGATTAAAACTCTTTAGCCCCATAGGTATTTGTCTTAGATAGTTCAATACCTAGGGTTTATGAGTCTATAGACCTTAAATTTTGACCTATTTCACTTGAATATTGAGATTAGACGTCCTAGAAGAAGGAGACGACACCTAAGGTTTATGAGACTATAAAATTTAGGGTTTGTATTTTGAGTTTTGATCCTAGGCCTATAAAGATTTATCCCTAGGGTTTAAAACCTCCATATCTTCTTAGCTATCCAATTCCAAATTGAATGTTTTGCTTGACTCCATTTTCTTCCTTCATTTTCCCAAAGGAAGAAAATGACACTAGTCTTTTGCTTGCAAGTGATACTAAAACCTAAAACAATCTCTCTCTCTCAAATCAACTTGATAGCTTGGATACCTAACCACATTTGTATGCTTATTCTAACCCAATGCTTAGTAATCTAAGTCATTTACTTGTTTTTTTTATGAATGCTTGCTATAACCATTAGGCCTTGATTAAATTGATGATAACTTACTTAATATCATGGTTAAATAAGGCTAAAATCATTGTTTGACACTTGGATATTATTCTACTCATCAAGAGCTATATTATGATAATTGTTTTGCTAATTTTAAGATCTAATTTCTTGTTGTTGTTGCAAAATACACTTTGTTGATATAGCATTGTCAATTGTTGCAACTTTATTACAACAAGATTTTCTCCTTGATAACTAGTGCTCTAGGGATGATTGTTAATTTTTTTAGACTTGGTACTTGTCATTATATGCATTGGAATACTTCTCTCACACACTTACAACCAATTACTTTTTCCAAACTCTTCTTAACCTTTCCCATTTACCTATACCTAGTATATCTTACCAAGTGACCAAGCTAGGGGGGGCATAGAATTGTCTCTAGCTTTCTATAGGATCCCTTGATGTCACAAGGGAATCTTCCCTTGTGTTGGATCCCCATCCATCACTAAAACGAGGGAATTACTTGCCTAGGTGATAGTGGCAATTAATTCCAATTGTTACGCAAATTTAGCATCTTATGGAGGTTTTTCACAAGTCTAAAATCCTCTAATAACATGGTTGATACAAGGAGTATCGGTGAATATTTTTTTTTACGGAGCGATGTATCGAAAAAGAGAAACTTTCACTGAGTGATATATCACCGTAGGAAAAACTTTCGTCAAGCGATGTATTGAGAAAGAAAAACTTGCATCGAACGATATATCGACGAAGGAAAATATTCGCCAGCGAAACATTGGTGAGAATGAAAGATAAAATTCGTCGATAAAGATAAATTTTGAGGGCAAAATGTGTGCAAAAAATAAATATAAATCTGATTGGTAAAGACATGTCGACCGATAAAAATATTGTGGGAGTGATATGTCGGTCGAGAAAATTATTTTGGGAGCGATGTGCCATTCGAAAAATAAAATATCGGTGTGATAAAGAGACAATAAAGAAAAAGAGAGAAGAAGAAAAAGAAAGAGAAAGAGAGAAGAAGAGGAAAGGAGAATAAAGATAAGGAAAGGGAAGGGGAAAATTGGACAAGGATTAAAAAAAATCCTAGAGCCAAAAACTTGTTTTGGTCATAACATGAGTAGAAAACTCTTATTTAGGAGAAATTTAAAGGGTATGCCCGCACTATCGAAGGATACCAAAGTTCCGGTGAGGGCCATTGACTATTTCTGCTTAAATTTTCTAGAAAATCTAAAACAATATATCTAAAAAATATGGGTGGTGCTAAGTGACCAGGACCCAAATAAGAGAAAATTTTACAAAGAGTTCAAAAACCAGGCATGAAGATACTCATTTGGGATTCTAGATAAATTCAAAAGTGTTTGGAGTGGAGGTGCCCAACCAAGGCAAAATCCACTATTCCTAGGCACTTTTTGGGGAAATTTGAAACCTTTATAAGAAAAAGGACCCCTGATCTCCAAACTAGAAAAAAATATTTAGTCAACATTTGATCTATTCATCAATCCAAAAAAAATTGTCTTGAAGAAGTTTTTTCCATTGTTTCTCCATTTGGGAGATAGCCATTTTCTGCTAAAAATTCAAGTCTAGAGGATTCAATGCAAAAGGACAAAGTTGACAAATTCGCAGTTGGATGGAGCATCATATCTTGAATCTAAGTGCAAAAAGGGTGAAACTGTTGATTTCAGAGAGCCATAACTTTTAGCTCCAAAATCAGAACAAGGTATGAGTACAACCATTGGAAAGGTAATCCAGAGGAAAACATGAAATAAGGTTTAAGTTATCTAATGAATCATTTGGATTTTTCATAAAGGTGAAATAAAAAAAGGAAATTGGACTTCATGAAATATGCAATTGCTCGATATGCAAGTTTTCCAAAAAATGTCAATTTTGGAAAAATATCACAAAATGGTAGAAGTACATGCCAGAGGTGAGTATTAGGTCAGGAAAAAAGTGAATACTCATGATAGTTCCTATGCATAGGTATAGAAGAAAATTTGGAGTGAATTAGCCTAGAAAATCAAAAGGGGTTGAGTTTTAATAACAGGGTATTGTTGATGAGCAGGGGAACACTCAAGAAGAGAGTGTTGTGTCAAGGTATTTTTAACAAAAATACCATATGTTCTAAAATAAATATTGTGTGGATCTATTACAGATTATAATTCCAAGGTCCAATGGATAATGAAGCAGGGAATATCTTGTAGAGATACTTGAGACAATGAAGAGCTTGTAGAGGGAAGTGTAGATTTATAGAGTACGAAGAGAAAAGATGATAAATGGATTAGGAAGATCATATCCAAAATCAAATTTCAGCTTCTATAGAGTTCAAATGACTTGCAAGGGAAAATTGATAGGGATTATCACATAGGCCATAAATCCAACATGTGAAAAATGTCATTTATGGGCACAAAAACACAAGGCAAGCCTCCATAGCCTTGAAGGTAGAATCGTAGTGATGTCTACAAAGCTTGATACAAAAGAGAACAAGGATCTCATGAGGTGATGAGTGACTCATAGGATGGGTGATTCATATCCAGAGATGATTTTAGGGGCTAAATTTCGATGATGGGCTAATTTTCCATGGTTTTTCCAAAAATGAGATTCGCTATTAAAAATGATTCGCCCAAATTCTATAGGATAAAATTATTTTACCTTAAAAATCGCCAAAATTTTATAAAAACTATATAAAATCCTTAGAAATTTGAATAATTTTACAAAAATATCACCAATCATTTATAGTTGGCATATGAAGGATTAGTAAGATTCGCCAAGGTTTCTACATTTTAAAATAAATTTCCATCCTTAAAATCATCCATGTTCATATCTATGGGAAAGCATAGGAACTCCTAAAAATACGTTGCAAGCCATGAATTAGCAACTCTTGTCTTAAGGTATTCAGAGTAAGAAATCCACTTCTATTATTTGAATGTGTAGTGGAAGTAGGATACAAGTGGAAGGAATTCAAAATATGGAATCATGAAGGTCAATCACTTAAAAGTGCCAATGGATAAATATATCATCCCATGGGTGCATATTGTTCTTGAATGGACAAAATAGGGTTTCCCAGGGAATCACTCAATGAAGTTAAGAGAAGTATTTTAAAATTGAGAAAAGCCAATGGAAAACTAGAAGCCATGGAAAGGGATGCCACAATGATAATGGTTAAGATGGTTGGAGGATACTACAACATTTATAAGATGGAATGATATGAATTACATCATTCCAATATGATGGAAGGTTTCATGAAGGTAAATTTGGGACATAATTTCCTAAGGGAAAGCAATTGCAAATAGGGCATATTGGTTGGAATTGCAAGATGGACGAGTCATGGGACTTAGCTAGAAAATGTTCAGATCAAGGAATGGAAGTGCACAGATGAGAAGAATAACAATGCACATGGCCGCATGGATCTAGATGGATTCAAGGATGGATACATAGAGCACAAGAAGTCAAAACAAATATGCACCAAAAATTATGCATGATGCATATAGGAAGTATAGAATACATATGCATTAGTAGGAATATTGACAGTGAATACTTGGTGCATATATAAGTGCATTATTTCATATGGACATGCTTGGGCATACATATGGCATGCTTATATATTGAGAGTAGTCTATTGTTATATATGCAATAATTATATTATGATAATTGAATATGACTAATGATGGATTATGTATCCAAGAAAAAAATTTATAGCATGGTTGATGATGTTGATGATGCTACCACTACATATGCAAACCATCCATATGAAGATAAATGAGGATGGTAAGAATATTGATCAAGAATTTGGTGAAGGGATTCTTCGAGATTCTATGAAATACCAGTTGATCACATAGCATTATGTAAATTGATAACAACCATGCATGTATGCATTCAGTTTCTTATGATGCATAATTATTGAAGGTAATTGAGGTAATATTTTCCTCATTTAAACTTCAATATTTGAATTGATCAGTAAAGGTGGAGGGCCATGAGTATATAAATGTTGTTTAATGCTTGAATGCAATTATATAATATGTTTGCATATTATGTTGTGTTGGTTATCAAATCATAACCAGGTCAAGTCAAGAGGCATACTCTTGCTATAGAAATGGATTCCAAGAGACTTAGCTATGTGTGAGACCATTATGTGGTTGGATATGGAAGGTTTATAGTGTTATATAGGTGCTTAATGGTCTTTCTACTTATAATCAATGTTTGGAATACAACCTCTTTGTCGACATTGAAGAGAACTAAAGGATTGTAATCATAGTGTTGTGTATGGGTCGAAGAGGAAGGTATCCAAATGATCGAACAAGTAGTTGGGAAGAGTTTGAATAATGTGTTGAGGCGTTGGATAGACCTTCCAATGCACCATGTTGGAATACATGACATAGATATGTGGTATTCTAGAGTCAATGCAAGAATGCATTGTGTATATGTGGCCATGGGTTTATTTATTGGTAATGTTTGATTGCATTATGGAAATATTGGTAAGTTGATAATGCATAATGAATGATAGTTTCATTCCTTTTAATAAGAATAATAGTTGGAAGTGATTGAATTGTTGGTAAGATACAATTCTAAGATCATTTTGTGAGTTTTCGTATATGTGCAATAAAAGGACAATGTGCATAAATATTGACAATTGTTTGGTTGACTAAAAGTTTATATAGATTGCAAGAAGAATGTTCTTGGATACAGTAATGGTGTAAACCCATAAGTAAGACCGATACCTCCTTATTCTGGAGTCAAACATTATGAGAGGAAATCTCATACTTGGAAAATTTGATTTTTTATATAAAACATATTTGGAAATGAATAAGTAGAATTGTTATGACGATATCTCATGATGATTGTATATGTGTGATATAGATGGGATAATGGCTATTGAAGTTGGAAATATTGGGAAGAAGGCTATTGTTGTGACACTAGAAAATTATGATTGCCATAGGTTATATATTGCTAGTGGAAGTTTGGTAGTAAGTTCACACTCTCCTTACACAAGAACACCTTGACAAATGATGGATGTCCCAAGGGAATGTGTAGCAGAGAAGGGGATGCATAAGCCTAGAGGGTGCATATAATAGGAAAGATGTGTCTTAATAATGCATATGACATGGTGGCTAGATTCATGATTGTGTGTCTAAAAGGCTAGTGAGCTTAATTATTTCCTGTGGCATCTTTGTGAAGCACATGATTTCCATACAAATAAGTATTGGTTTATAATTACAAACTTATTTTTTAATACATGGATTAAATTTTGGAGTCGAGAACTCCTGTGAATATGATAATTGATATGTGATAAAGGATATAACATGTATATTTCTTGATTTCTTCTATAGGAACAAATGAAGAGAAAATATGTGAGTGAGTACTTGGAAAGAAGAGCACTAGAAGAAAAAAGAGCTCGAGGACAAAGGCATGGAATGCATAAAGTTTGGTGAACTTGTTACAAATTAGAAGAAATGAAGTGGAAGCTAGAAGATGCAATGCGAGAGGAACATATGCAACTATTTGAAATTTTGGAGATTCCATTATCACAATTGGATTTCATGGAGCCACAACTCCGAGAATTATTTTCTAACCTTTTCCTAGAACCTAGAGGGAAGTGGTACAACATGAGGGACTATAGTGCAAAGAAGGGGGGGCACTTCCTTAGGTTGTGTAGGTTGAGGGGAATGAGATCTTGTTGGTTGGAATTGTCGCGGGAATCAACAAAATGTGAAAGTTGTTGGAGTTCTTGGAGCCACAACTCTAAGACTTCTTGGCTAGAGAATAAAGCTCAACCCAATCAAGCCATCATCATTCAATATAGAATAAATCTCATCCCGACAAACTTTCTTTCCATGGATATAATGGTTGGTGCTCTTTCCTAGCACCCAACTCTCCTCTTGCTTCCCAAAATCAACATGCAAAACCTGTCCCAAAAAGACACTTGAATTTAGTTTTCTTCTCATGCAAGATTAAATATCACATTTCCCAAAAAGTGGTTGTACTTGGCCCACGTTGTCATAAATTATTGAGAAAGTTTTTATCACCTGCCACTCTTACATCAATCAATAACTATTTCTGATATTTCAAAGGAGGTAAAACTTAATATTACATGGCTTGGATTAATAGAAATAGGTAACCCCTTGGACCCCCCTTTATGCTATAAAGAAGGGAAGCCCTAAGGGACCACGTGGCAGAGAAGGGGGATACCATTTCTTGGGTTATGCGGGTTGAGGGGAAAGGGAGTGGGTGGATTGGAATTGTTGTTGGAGTAGAAATCTAGGAATTGGGCTATTGAGTGTGTGGACAACAAACAAGAGAGCCAAACATGTTTTTTGACTCACAGCCTTAGCTAGGGGGTGGCTTGTTGTTGAGAGAAAATGAACAACAAGCCTATGGTTGGGAGGAATGTCTTTCCATGCAACCAGTGGGTTCATCTATTTAAAGATAAGTCTTTTGATCTATTTTTTTATGTCAAATTCCACAGTTGTGTAATTGTTTTTATATGAATGTTGTTTTGTATGGGTAATGATTTGTATTCGTGGATTTTATTATGTTATTAAATGAATGATAAATTGTGTGTGTATGTTTCCCCCGTTTTAAATCTTATTTGCATTAGGGCGTATTAATCCATTTTTAGCATGCGAGTTCATTTCAGTTGGTATCAGAGAAAGATTTTCATTTTTGCTAGTAATGTGTATGTTATAGTTAGGGGGTAGGGGGTATGGATTTTAGGAATTAAGGGGTTAGGTTTTTTGCATTAGGAAATATGGGGTATAATAATGTAACATGATGGAATTAAGGGATCGGTTTGATAAGTAAAAGCTTCTCAATGCATCCTCGCCCATATTTTATATCTCATAATGTTTGATGTGAATTAAAGCAAATTGGAGTATGGGTCAATTAGGGGTTTAGGGGTTAGGGCCTTGGGATTATGGGCTATGCAGTTAGGGATAGGGGGATATACTAGCTTAGTTACTAAATCATTGTAAGTCACCCATCAAGCTTCAATAATCACTTTGGTTGTTAGAGCTATTTAGTTAATAATGGTAATCTAAACTAGAAACTTCAACATATTAATTTAAAGTCATTTGTTGTATTAGTATAAATCATGCTTCATTGTTGTATTAATGACTTACATTAATATTTAAGCCATTTTAGGGTTAATGCACTTAGGATTTATGCACTTACAGTTTTTTTCATTCATTTACTATAAACAAATATGCACTCTCTTCAATTTATGATCTACAAAGTATTTCTTTCTTCCAAGTTCTCATGTGTTCTTGGTTTCTTTGTGTTAGGTTTCTTTTTCTTATATGGTATTAGAGCCATAGTGAGGGGAATATAAGTGGGTCAAGACACAGGCACTGCATAGATCAATGATAAGCAAGGTGATGTTGTTTAATACACTCATAAATAAAAGGGCTTTGGAGGAAACAAGAAAAATATATATTTTGTGTGGTTTTTTAATTCAGATTTACTTTTCTGAAAAAGAGAGAAAAACTAGGGTCATATTTCTAGTTTTTTAGATGATTGGGTTCATTTTTCCTTATTTGAAGTTAGGTAGATTTTTTTGAAAAAAAAATTAAAAAAAAAAAAAAAAAAATTCATGAAAAAAGGGGAATCTGTAAAAGTGATTGGGTCGTTGCCAAATCATATTGATCCATATGATTCCAAAAAACAACCAGTTGTACAAATCAATTGCCATACATCCCTGATCATCGTACAATGTATGAATGATCGTACAAATAGTTACCAACAATTGTATTATGTACGGACAATGGCTAGTGACCATACATCAACCACCATGTATGGACCTATATGAATGCCATACAGTGTAATTGTAGTGAAATTAGATGGCCAACAACCAAATTTTTCATTCTTCTCAATCAATTCGACCAAACAATAATGAAATTTAGTCAAAATCATTGCAATTTTGTAGATCCATCAAGGAATTAGTTGGAATTTGACGTATTGGACAAGTACTTCTATGTTATTCTCCATAATTTGAAGTTTGGAGAAGAAAGAACATAAAATTTTCCAATTTAGCAAGTATTTGGCATATATGCAATAGATATGTGCATTTTTCAATAGATTTATCCTTTTTTCTGGTAGAATTTTTGTTTTTATATTTGTAATCTTTAGTATGGGGGAGGAAAAACACATTTTTTTTAGTTGTTAGTCTCTATTTCAATTATATATTGGATTTTCAATGACATATAAGGTGATTATTTTGTGCTTTAATGACTGTTTTGTCTAACATTATGTTAGAGGGAACCATAAATTTTCTAGGAAGAATTATAGTACTTGGAAGCAATGTTTGTTGGCTATTTTAGTACATGTTTGGATCAGATTGTGTTAGGCAAGAAAACTTGACCAATAACAACTAGAAATGATAAAACCAAGTTTGATGAGTGGAATAAAGAAGCAATGATGTTAATAAAGCTTTCAGTGACTAATGAAATGATTTATGAAGTGTAGACTACGAGTGATGTTGCATCTATTTGGAAGTGACTAAAGGATTTGCATGAAACTTTAGATAAAGGTAGATCCTTCTTCCTAAAAATTTACTATTTTTTATAAAAATGAATGAAAGCAAGTCTTTATAAGATCATTTTTCAAAGATCAGATATCTAGAGAACATATAAATTCCATTTGGCAGAAAATGGAAGAAGACATAGTGGTCATCACTATTAAGAGTCTACTTTCCTCATTTGATAATTTCAATAAAACCATAAATATTACTTCTACTGATGTTGACCCAAAATTTGAGGATTTCATCACTAGTCTCTTACAATAAGATAGGTGGAAAAAGTAGTTTGGAAGTAGAAATAGGAGTGAGTGTTCAGAAATGGCTTTGGTATCCAAATTCAAGGGAAAAGAAAAGTTTTCTAAGAAGAGTGAAAGAAAAAACATATAAGGAAGCAATAGGACATGTGACTTATGTATTTAAAAATATTTCAAATGTTGTTATTGTGGAAATCCGAGCCATAGAAAGAAAGATTGTCGGAAATGGTTATATGATGGTAAACATATCCAAGGGTCAAAGAACTATACCATTGTTGCATAACATAAAGAAGAGGAATATATGTGCATTCATGGAAGTTATAGGGAAAACAATGTGAAAACATTTGCTTGGTATATATATTTGGGTGTGCTATCGCTCTATAAATTCCCAGAGGTTGTCGGGAGGTAGAAGAAATTTATCAGAGGTAACTTTATCCAACCACTTCAAAACTGGGATCTAGCCCTTCTAGTTTCGGAGAGGGATCTCTCTGTAAGATTTACATATGTTTCAGGTTTCAGATATAAGGCTAGTTAAATAAATAGGATTGTGTTGTTTTGTTTTATAAAATGGTTGAAATATTTCTTACGCATCCATTGGGCTATGGGGTCTGTGTTAAGGTTTGAGATATGAGAATAGGTTTTATTAGGTTTCTTCACAGGGCATGATAATGCCAATGTTGGATCCTTTATAAATTAAAGTGATGGATAGAAGAAATTTATGAGATAATGAACTATAATATAGAAGCATTCAAGAATTTATTTATCACAATATCAGAAGATAAACATTTAGATCTTTAAAATCTAGAAACAGAGTATACGAAGATAATTCTACAACTTTAACTTATTTTAAATGATCAGATGTAGAAAACAAGATGATAATGAAGAAAGATAAACTATTCAATGAAGAGGAGGAAACATCCCCAACAACTAACACACAGGAATCTTGTGAATTGTCCCTTTTTATTACTAGTAGACCACTTGAAAAAGATTACAGTGCTTACAACTTTCTTGGGCATAAATATCAACCCTCAGTACTTTGAAGTTTGAAGTACTTATAAGAAAGATTATAAACAATCATGTCATTAATGATCAGGACATGGTGGAGTCTAAATCTAACTTACTAGATAACAAAATACAAAAATATAGGAATTGTTAATGATCTGTCAGATTCTCCATGCTGATTTTGGGGAAGGTTATTGGTGAGTCATCAACTTGACTTTGACTATTTCGCATGCTGACTTGGATTATACACCTCATATCTTACTCGATCAGAGTGCACATATCCTCCCATCTCTTTTGACTGGGAATGTTGACTTTTAGTAACCTTCTGTAGACTTCATCCATCTCTTTATATTTGGCGAAAGTTGGCTTGGAGATGAAAATATACTTGATTTCATGCTGGATATTGAGGTCCAACTATAGAGTCTCTAAAACTTCTTTGCCTATTATGCTACCCTCTATTCCTGAAAACTTAGAGCTATCCTTTGCCGCCATGGTGATCTTTTGCTTATAGTCAGCCAAATTCATCAGCTTGTCTTTTAAAACTAGTAAACTGGGAAGACCTTTCTTTTGCAAAGAATCAATCTTGCTAAAGAATCTCTGAACTCCGATATCCATGTTATGGGCTCTCTATTCCAATTGTAAAATCAGTCCTCTATTGGTCATAACTTTCTTAACCTCGAGGATAGTCTATGTCCTATCCTCGATTTCCATACTTTCCAGCTCCTCCTTAGTCTTCGAATTCATAAACCTGATGATTTCATTTGTCTGTGGGAATTTCTCCCAGCTCTCCCTTTGTCCTGTCAATGGCATGTCTACTCCTCAACACCAATTCATGCTTCTCAAACATGATCTACACAAGTGGCCAAATTTCTGCTATGTATTTTGAGATATCCATCCAAATGTTCTCCTTGGATTCTGCTAGTGTTTTGCCCAAAACTATTTTCTTCTGCAACTGTTGTAGTTACCGCTTAAGTGTTTCTGATGTGTGCCTCTCAGTATTGTAGCTGGCCTGGAAAGAAGATTTAAGTTTCTGGAGGTTCTCTATCTCTTGTTTCGGTCTCTTGATTTCTTCTCCTTGTATGATCATCTCCTCCATTAACTTGGCTAGAGTTTCAAATGTTTCTAGAACTGTCACTAGGGTAGCTAACGGAATTTTTGTTGTGGTAGTTGATGATGTTGTCATTATGCTAACTCATGTGAGGAGGACTACGCTCAGTGGAATGACTTCCATGGGCTCTGTATGTTCCTTTTCCTTTACTAACCTTTCTAGCTCTGCCTCCATTTCCTTGATCTGTGTGTTTTGTTCCATGATTAACTTTAGCATTTCTTTCTTTTGGCCTTCTGTCTCAGCCATCTCTTTATACTGTGAGTCTTCAGTAGCTATAAATTTTAATTCTTTCCTCAAGGATGCTATTTCAACATTCTTTTTCTTTAGCAGTTCTTCAACTACTTTCACATTGGAGGGGTCATACCCAATTTTAAGTACCAACTTTTGTAAAGATTTGATCATGTTGTCCTTTGCAAAATATGACACTTTCTCCATCTTGAGTTGAGTCTGAACATTGTTCAGAGAAACCTGCAACTTTGCAGTAGTTGTGGAAGTGTTTTCCAATGTTGAGAAAATATTTTCTTCGGTTTGTCTGTGCAAGTCCATCTGGTCAGCTAGATGTACCTCTGTGGCATCAAACTTGAAAGTTGACCTTTTGTAATCAAAAATTTCCTTTGGTTGAGGCACCTGTGCCTGCAAGAAGGCCATATGCATTCACCCCTTTTCAGTATCAAAGGAGGAGAGCATTCTATGTTGTGTTTTTGATGTTTGTTTCCAGAATTGGGCATAGGTGTTGCTGGTCAGCATCTCATTCTTTTTCTTAATCAGATTGTATTTTTCAAAAATAATTAGTCTTGCGGATCCTTGTGATGGCTGATTGGTCAAGGTGGTGTCAGTCTTCTTATTTGATGAAGAGGTAGACATCATTTGCTGACTGCTTGAGAACAATGGTGAATGTTCTCCCTCTACTACTATGGTAGATTGAGTCTCTTCTCCCCTAGATTTGTTAGGGGTATGACTGGTCTTGGGCTTTTTCCTGTAAACCCGAAAATCTTATGCTAAGACTTCAGTGACTAACGGGGAGACTTCCTTTCTGGGCCTCTTCTCTGCTGGTACCTCTGGAGTAATGGTTTGTGAAACACTGGTTGAAGGAGGTTGTTATTCTGAGTCTTCCAAAGTGTTCATTTCCCACTCTGTCTGGTTCATGAACTTCTCAATTTATGGTTTGGGAACATGAGCATATGGAGAGATTTTATTTTTTAGCCTGGCTTCTACGATAATGCCACAAGGATAATAGTGCCATAGAAAACTGATGATGAACTTCATCTCCTTCAAAATTTTATCGGCCATTGCCCCTGCAACTCACCTGTTACAGATGAAAGGTCATATTTGTCCCTTGATCCTCACTTGATGTTTCTTCTTGAAGGATACAAAATGAATATCATCTGAGTTAATCATTTGCCTAATATATTCCAAGGCGAATATGTGAACGGGAAAATATCTAGGCAATTTGTAGGGAGCTAGCTTGCATCCATAAATTCTAATCTATGTGTGGTTCTGGTACAGGTACCAGTCTCTGGTCTTGGTGAGGTATGAGAGATGTAGAATTCGTTGGATTTATTCGTTTATCATTGGTTCTTTTCTGCCGCTAAGCATGCTTACCACTTGGTGGTAAAATTGATCTATGAATTGATTAAAAGTGAATTCGGGTGAATTCTTTCTCAGTAGTGACGTTCAGAATATGACCGACTATGGTTTTCCATTCTGATATAGCTTCTGCATGGAAAACAAGAACTTGTCTGTTTGGAAAAACACGAACAAATATATGCCAATATTGAAGAGTACCAGAACATGCCTTCTGTGGGAAACTTGAAAAGTTGTTTGTGAATGTTCTCAGCCAGAAAAATTTTGTAGTTGAACTGCATTATGGCCCTTCCTCAATAGAGAAAATAGATAGATAACCCAAGATTGGGTCATCTACCCACTCATTCGAGTAGTATCCAAGTAGACTACAAAGAGAAGAAATAATTTGATTTCCTTTTGCTGAGAAAATCGATGACTGATATGGGGGATTTTCTTTAGGTAATGGGGCACTCTCAGAGAGAAAAAGATCAAAAATATACGCTCTTTGGGGAAAAGACAACTTTTGATACATTTTGGTTAGGATCTCAATGGTAAAAGGAGAAAAGGATTCGGCTCTGGATATTTGTAGCATCTGGTCAATGGCTTCTGATCTGGAAGGTAGTGCGCCTGGCACTTGAGGGTGAACTCGAAAAAATGATGAATTTGGGGAAACAGATACAGAGGGAGATTGGACTCCCAGAGTTAAATCTCATCACTCTATTCTGAGAAAGTGTCTTTAAACCACGAGTGTAACTCAACAAAATCAAATTCACATTTGGGCTCTAAAATCAGGTAATCTTTGTCGACCAGAGGGATCCGGTTGAGGTCGACAGGAGGTGGAAGGAAAGGATTTTCATCAACTTCTGATTGTTTGGACTTTGGCATCATCACTTCGACCGATACCTACAAAATTTGAAAAAGAAATGACGATTACTGTAGATTTCAGGAATTAATGGAGGTTGTGGACAGAAAAAGTGAAGAGAATAATGGTTTCAGAGGTGTCTGGATCGTGAAGGATGAAGGAATGGCGAGAAAAGAAAGATTATCTAGGAAAACGGGTATCCGTTGGAGGTGCGGGGGACAAGTCAACAAGCCAATGAATATATTTGCTTGTATTAGTTATCCAATGGGTACCCCGGGTATGAGGTGGAAAGTAAAGGATGGGTGGCAGGTGCACGAGGATGATGTGGAAGGCGGTGATTGGAGGATAAGTGAATGGGATATGACGTGTGATGGGTGAGTGGGAGAAAGTACGTTGGTGAAGTAATGAGACATGACTTATAAACGGTGGTAATGGAGTGTGATGTCACAGGACAACGGTGATAGTGGGGTGTGACGTCACAGAAAAGTGGTGGTATGGGAAAATTGTATGGTGGTTTACTCGGAGGGGGGGGTAGGCAGTAACCAGTTTAGAGCAAGGGGGGTCTGAGTTAACACAATGGTGACACGTTAGGATGGGACCCGCCAGGAAATACCACCAACTCGGACCCCGCCCTCGCCATTAAAGGTAGAATGGTCGGGGGGTCCGATATTACTTGTCGTTCGTCAATCTGAGTGTTGTTTTCTCAGCCTTAGATCTCGGCGCACTCTTTAACCATGGGGCGTGAATCATATTTCATTGTGGAAACTTAGGATAGTTCCATTTTGTGGGTTTTTTGTTGGATCATGTTATCATTGATGTCAATGGTTTGATTGATTGATTTCATTGATTTATGTCAAGTGATTGATTGATGTCAAAGGATTGATTGATTGATGATTGATGTAATATAATATGTATTGTCCTTGATGATGAAGATGGATCAATGAGATGTCATTGATATGATGAATATGGATCAATGAGTTGTCATTGATACATGATGAATATGGATCGATGTGGTTTCATTGGTATATGATTCATTGTTGGAAAAATGTATAGATGACTCATTATTGTCTTATCATGATTGATAAGGTGCACAAATGGATGAACTCCA
>ML814238.1:165084-178011 GCA_009831015.1 Picea engelmannii | reverse complement strand
AAAAACATTCCATAATTAAGAAAAGAAATCAAGCAGTTAGCTTTCCATAGGAATGCATGCATGCATAATAGTGATGGTAAAAATAGAAAGTCTAAAATAGAACTAGTCAGTTAACTCCCACTTAACTAGTGTGTCGAAAATAGAAATTTCTCCAACAATTGAAGCCATCAAGGATCATTTGATCCTGCATGTTGTAGAAAAGACCAGATATAAGGAGATGCTTGATGCCCTTGTGTCACTCTTTCAAAGTGACAATATGAGTCAAAAGATGATCCTCAAAACTAAACTTAGAGAATGCAGAATGTCCACCTCATACAATGTAAAAAGTTACCTTATTAGGATCACACAGACTTGTGACTAGTTTATAGATGTGGGAAAGACAATCTTGGATGTAGAGTTAGTAAATGTTTCTCTGAATGGGTTTTCCAAGGTTTGGGAACCATTCATCATGTCCATATGTTCTAGAGAGAAACTTCCCAAATGGGAGAGACTTTGGGATGACTGCATTCAATAGGAGACTCATAGAGAGTCTAGATATGGAAGCAGGGAGGAGGCGCATCAAATGACAACTTAGCCCTTGTCAGCAAGACAAAGAAAGGCAAAGGAAAAGTTGTCAATAAGGGTGGCATTCAGGGAGAGGGACAACAATATTGGTAGAAGAGAGATATGAGCAAGATCAAATGCTACATCTTCCATAAGAACGACCATTTCACTTCTTAGTTTCCATAGAGGAAGAAATTCAAGGGGAATCCAAAAACAGTTGTAGCTACTACAAAGACAGAACTCAACGAAATTGCATGAAAGTTCATGAATGCTTATGAATTTGTGTCTTGTCTTTCCACTAGAAATTATCACAAGAGTGATTAGTACTTGGAAAGCGGTTCCTCCCACCACATGACAGAGGCTAGAGAGATATTCAAAAAAAAATCAGAGGATGACTCAGATCTCCACGTAGAGCTTGGAAGTGAGGACAATTATGCAGTGAAGGGTGATGGGATAATGCAATTCCAGTTGGAGTCGGGAGCGTCATTTGATGTGCAGGATTTACTTTATGTACCTGGCCTGAAGAAGAAAATCTTTTCCATCTCAGTCATGGAGGACAAAGGTTATGAGGTTAACTTCCATAGAGGTTGTGTGTTCATTCACCCAAAGGGAGCTAGTCTAGATATTGTTGTGAGGATTAGAGTCTAAGATGGGAACCTTTACAGGCTTCAAGGCCAGCCTGCACAGGCATTGTTGCACACCAATGAGAGATTATGCAATCTATGGCACAAGAGGATGGGTCATCTCCATCAAAGAGCTCTACCATTACTGAGGCAGATGGTCACTGGGCTTCCAGAATTCAGTCTAGACTAGCAAGGGGTGTGCAAAGGCTGCGCACTTGGAAAGAATGACAAGGAATCCTTTCCTAGTAGGGAGACTCGATCCAAGGGAATCTTGGATCTGATCCATTCATACATTGTAGGTCCTATGCCAGTATCTTCAATGAAGGGCACATCCTATTATGTAACCTTCGTTAATAAATTATCTAGGAAAAACTATATCTACTTCATGAAGATCAAGGAAGAGGTATTCAATCACTTCTGAGCTTTCAAAGCTCAGTTGGAGAACATGATAGGAAGGAAGATCAAGGTATCGAGGACAGATAATGGGGGTGAGTTCACCTCTATAGTGTTCACTCATTTTTGCAAGGAGACATGGATCACTAGGAAGAATATAGTGGCCTACAACCTGTAGCAGAATGGGGTTGTAGAGAGGAAGAGAGATAGGTACAACATGTATTTTGAGGTAGCACAAATTTTGAGGCAACACAAAAAATGAGGTAGCACGTATTTTGAGCTAGCACAAAAATTGAGGTAACACATATTTCTAGGCAGCATAGATTTTGAGGCAACATGGAAATCGAGGATGCACATATTTTGAGGTAGCATGGATTTCAAGGAAGCATGTGTGATAGTAATTTATTACAACAATCATATCCTTCCATATAACAAGTTGTACAGGCTATAGAGATAGCTTCAGTGATCAACAAGCACTTAGATCGATGCAATGTAATTTTCAGGTTTGTATATTTTGGTTATGGTTTTTATTTCTTAGAGACATTTTCCTTGTGAGAGGAGCTCTTGTAAGTTCTGAAGATATTTTGAATGATTTGGAAGAGAAAAAATAATTGTGTATTGTGTATGATTTCTTTTCTCATTTTTTGTTACATGCAAGAGTTAACAATTTCAGGAAAGTAATTAGATCTGACATGTTCACTTAGTTAGATGATTTTAGATCAATTAACAACCTAGAAAAATACTTCACTCATTTTAGTGATGGAAATAGATCCAACACAAGGAAGGATTCCCTTGTGACCTCAAGGGATTCTATAGAAATCTATGGGAAAGTCTACAGTCCCCTATATTGGTCACTTGAATAGATAGACTAGGTCTAAGGAAAGAGGGAAGGTCAAGAAGAATTAGACAAGGAAATTGGTTGTACAATGTGAGAGAATTATTCCAATGCATATAATGACAATTACCAAGTCTAAACCAATGAATAACCAAATCTAGGACAATAGCTATCAAGTAAAAGATATGATGTCATGAAATTGCAGCAATTAGACTATGTTATATCAACATAGTATATTTTTAACAACAACAAGAAATCAACCCTTAAAATTATCAAATAAATTCTCAAAATATATCTCTTAATGAGTAGAAGGATGTCCAAGTGTAAAACAATTGTTTCAACCTTATTTAACCATGATATTAAGTAAGTTATCAGTAATCCAATCAAGCCCTAATGGATGTAGAAAACATTTATAACAACAACAAAAAGTTCACTTAGTTTTCCAAGTGTTTATTTAGTTTCAAGGTTGGAATTTGGTAGGGTATCTAACTACTAGGTTGCTTAGAGAGAGAGGGTAATTTGATGTTTTGTATAAATTTGCAAGCTCAATACTAGTGACATTTTTATCCTTTGGGAAAATGGAGTCAAGAAACACCATCTATTTGGAGTTAAATATCCAAGAAGAGATGGAGGTTTGCAAACCTAGGGATAAATCGTTATAGGTCTGGGATCAAAAATCAAAAGACAAACCCGAATGTTTATGGCCTTATGAACCCTAGGTGTCGTCTCCTTCTTCTAGGACATCTAACTTCAAGATCCAAGTGAACTAGATCAAACCCTAATGTTTATGGACTTATAAACCCTAGGTCTTTAACTAGCCAAGACAAAACCCTAGGGGGGTAAATACTTTTGATCCCTAGAACTAGGTATTAAATGATTCAACAACCAAAATGAATGAAAATAGGAAGGGGGATAAATAATTGTAATCCCTCCTAGGGTTTCTAGCAAAAAGAACCTAGCATACAAGGTAACATGCAACAATTTAACAATATAGAGAATCCACCAAAATACACTATGAAAAAGAACTTAAACTTGAAGAAGAAGGCTTACTTATCCAACTCTCTATGCATGAGGAACCCTAGCTCAAAGATCATCCACCAAAATAAGACAAAGTATCCACAAGACTATCCTTCCAAAGGTGTGCACAAGTACTCCATAGAAAAAGAGAATATAAGAGAGCAATAGAAGTTATGTCTCACAAGTGATGAGTTATGATTTGATATAATGAAGTGCTAGCCTCTTTATATGAGGAAACCCTAGCACATATGTCCACAATAATCCCTAAAACAATGATAAATATATTATACAAGTGAGATAGATCTAGGCAGGCCCCTCAAATAGCCTTTAAACAATAGATAAACATGTTAATAGACCAAAATATTCCCTACAAGGTCACATGTGTGGGTGATGTCATGTTGTAAGAGGGTCATGTAGGAGGCCTCCAAAGGCCATGTCTCATCATCAAGTGGTGAAATAAATGTGAAGTGTCATGTATCCTAATTGAAAGGTCATGTCAACTGCCCCAAGTCATCATACAAGGATGCCCTAATGATGGGGTTGGCCCCATCATCATCATAATCCTCACATGTGTCACATCATCCTCAAAGTTTTCAACGTCCAAGGTGCAAAGGAAAGCATCCAAGGTGGAAAGAGGGTGGATAATGTCTCCCAAGAGTGTCCAATCATGTGCAAGTGAAACATCCTCCATCCAAAGGCTACAATTCCCTAGGGTGCATCGTCCAAAAGTGTGCACTTCTGGCCCATATGATCATCAATATGACTATATATACAATAAGAAATCTCATATGTATATCATCCATGGCCCAAGAGGTGTGAGAGCCTGTATCTGAGTATGCCAAGCCATCATGTGACCAAATTGTCTGCATCACATGTGCAATGTCTTGGGTATCATCATAAGGACATCCTCCAAAAGGACCATGTTAGTCACATTGTGGTCAACAAATCCCACACAATCAAGTGAAACCAACTACCACAAGATACAATAGTCTTTAGAATCATACAAAGTAATCCATCACTCAATACAAAATCCAAACAAGCAATTCACATTAAGTATCCTCTTCAAACTTCACATTATCTTAAGGAATTTATACAATTTTCCAAGTTTAGGTATGGGAGGACCATCAACGGACAATATTAGTTTATTCGATACCCAGGTAGAGGGATATTTCCCCGAAAAACCTTTCAAAGTGCAAGTATAGTTAATAAAAACATGTTGGAGCTACTTCATGGTGATGGTGTCATTAACATGCAAGGCACCATATTTGGTCCATCTTCATGAGCTCCTTTGTAGAGGGAGCGCTTGTTGCCTGAAATACCCTTTCCTTGGTACTTTTTTCATTCCAAACTCCTTATCTTTATTGTTGATATTCTTTTATTATATTGCAAGTCCCATTTTTAGGTTTCAATTACTTGATCTTTCTTTCATCATTTTTTACTGCGATAAATTCCTTCTTATGATTATGCATTCGGTGCATTAGGACTAGGGGAAATTACCATTAGAGGGGGTAGAGCTCAATCTCGCCTTAGGATTTTGAATTGTTCATTCATTGTCCCATTATTTATTCTTTCTTTCATACCATTCTTTCTTTCTTATCATTTTTATAGTAGCTACATCAACCTCAGCATTCTATCCCTTCTCTCATAGAAGAATGAGTCGTGGGATTTTTTGGTGTACACGTGACAGCCATATCAAAGTTTATTACACCGTGGAAGGCTCTAGGATGGAAAGTTTTAAGTACGGGGGGGAATGATATGTTACCCTTCTCAAGGCCTCCAAGTAGTAGCCATGTTCCCCAAGAGTGACAAGAATGGACTAGGATACAAAGATGGCCACCAAGGTGAAGCAAGGAAACAAGTATAACTTCCAAGCCTATGATTCATTATTGGATTCATTCCATGATCCTCACCTAGGAGCTTAATGAATTGAGTATGACAATTTATATTTAATAATGACTAATGTACCTCATAATATGTTGGACCACCATTGTTCAATGAACCATGTTGATTAGATGTGATGAGATGAGATGATGATGAGAGAGGTGTATAAAAGGGTTGGTGGGTTGTTTCCTATGAGAGTATTAATCATAATCATCTTCGTCGAGATCAATGTCTTCATTGAGGGACATGAGACATGATCTCCTCTAGTTACCCCTAGGTGAGAGGGGATGAAACTTTCCTCCAACATGGGGACATGTGCTCACCATAAAGTGCATGAGAACCTCAACATCTCTAGTACTCCAAGACCTGAAAATTGCATAACTCTAAAGTTCCTACTACATTCTAACATAAAATCCTCAGTAACAAAAGGGAAGCGAGATTTTCTCCACCTTGATTTAGGAAAATTTAAAACCATAAAAAAAATATTGTTTTTTCATTTTCATCACTATATCATTTTTTATCAAATATACATGTTAACCTAACACGAATGCATGATAAAACAATGAACAAATTAAATAAAAATTTAACAATTCAAGAAATTCAGCACACAACATGACCTACCTACCCTAAACTACTCTTAGGCCAGGCAGAAGAAGTCAAGTTCCTTCTATGAAATAAGGTTTGAGAAGGGAGCCACTAATGGGTAGTGTTAGTCTCGTTCCCTCAAAGTTAGATAGATAAAAGGAATCATTCTCAAAATTCTTCTCAACCTTGTATGGGCCTTGCCACAAACAATGAAATTCCTTACGCATGTTGGGTTTACCTTTCTTCTTGTCCCACATGAGTACTGACCTTGTTGAAAATTTTCCTCCCTTTCTTTGGAATCAAGAGTTCCCTCACGATGTTGAGTATATTCTCTTTGTTCCAAAGTATGGGTATGGGACTTTATCAAAGAAATGTTCGTTTGATCTCCGTTAGAAAAATGTAACTATTTCCCATTGCTTGGCATTAAAATTGTAATAGATCCTAGGTCTTTATCCTTGTACTTGTTTAATTTCTATTTGTATTCCTTACATTTAGGCCATATCACATCACTAATGTCATCTTCTTGAGAAAAAGGGAACTCCTCCAAATCTTGGGAAAATTAAGGTTCAATAAGAGGCTTTGAGTGTTCGTGGTGTTTTTCTTCGCACAACTTCGAAGGGGTGTCAAACTCATGGTCACTCCATGTGTCTTTATTACTAGGAGCCTCTACATGTTTTTTGTTCTTGTTTGATTGTATAAAGTAGCATAAGGCCTATTTCCTATTGGGATGGTGGAAAAATTAAAATCCATATGCAAGCTTCCACCTAAAGTTGCATCCCATTTCCTAGATAAAATCATCCCCAAGGCATTAGGCACATCAATGACTACAACATCCATCACAATAGTGACCTCATGGTAACTAGCAAGTGTTGGAAATTGTGTTGTCATTAATGTAAAATTTCTTGAGGTCATTAGCTTCACAAGCAAGGGAAATTTGACCATTTTCAATGATGAAGGCAAGAAGACTGTGATGTCAGGTCCAAGGATTGAACTTGAACTATGCACAAATACAAGGAATGAAATGACCTAAAAGGGGGAGAATCTGAGAGTATGGTGTAATTATGTGAAGAATCCCTAGAAACCAAGAAGGAATAAAGGTCATCAAGGTTGCATAAATGAAAAATGAACCTTTGTTGCATTGGGCACATAGAATTTTTCTTTCAAAATCCCTTATACAGGCTAACGTGAACGGACAATGGATATCTGGTCGACACTATCCCTTTCATGTCCAACGACAATGATGATATCGTCGGGGCTTCTATATCAGGGAACAATACTTCATTAAAGGGTTGATCGTCGATGTGGGAAGTATCTTGATCGTTGACGACAACATCCTTGTTGAAATCACCGATGTCGATAAACAAACCAATAGACGACAAGGATTTGTTAAAAGTAAACCAGATCAACGAATCTGAAAGATGGCATGTGGAAACATTCTATCAAAGCGGAAGTTTCAAATTGGGGCCCAGTATCATTGGGTCGGTACAATTGATCCTATGAGTGAGTTGTCAATGACTACATTGTTATCGACGATGAAGTAATCAACGACAAAAATAAACCCTGGATAATTCAGATCAATGACTCTTGGAAGGACATGTAAGCAGCAAGGACAATTCCATCTATCCAATGCCAAGTTAGCACAACGACAGAGCAGAGAAAGAGGAAGGGATGATTTCGCATGCTTGGAGGTGCCACGTCACGTGGAGGACACGTCAATTTGATGTAAGCAAACCATGAGAGCATCCATGTGTAACGCACTATATAGAACCACGTGTCAGGAAATGTGTAGTGCAAGGTGACATGGAGTCCGATGATGAAGGAAAAATTGAGTTAATGACAGTCATTGATCTAATCTAAGAATGGTCAAAGAAAATAATATAACATTCATTGGAGTGGATGTAGGAGAGATCTGATCATCCATCGGAGTGCTTGAGTGTGAGGATGCATTGGGACATCAACGAAGGATACATATAGACCATAGGTCGACATGCATGCTAGATGCAATCTCAGTCGTAGATCAACATGAGTCCCACTTGAACATCTCATGTACAGTCATAGTAACAGGAGATAAATGTCGTGTAGGTTAAAATCATTGATCCTGAGTCTTCAAGAACTGTTGGATCCATCGCAATACTTATCATCGAAGTGGATGGACAGACTCCAACAGGAAAAACCCTGAGTTAACATGAATCGTTGATCTATCGAAGCTATAGCAAGGAGATATGGATCATCCATCGGAGTGGGAGTAATGATGAAATCTAACTGTTCATTGGAGGATATCTCAAGAGATCTAGACCATCCACCAGAGAAACATTGGTCGAAGTAGATTGGTTGACTACATTGGAGGTACTCCGATGAAGGATATCTGAGGAGAAATCTAGACCATTCGTCAACATACAAACAAGATGTGATGACAATCGTAGATCTATGTGGTTCCCACCTAGCCATCTTATGAAAGAATTTAGGAATGAAATTTTACATCGTGCATGTTGAGGGGGAAATGTATTTGGAGCCTTTGATTTCATATTGTGAGGACCGTTGGATTCATGGCAGTACTTGTCATCTGTCACAATACTTCAAGGTAGTGTTGAGTGTTTCAGACTCCCCATGGTCCCAATGAACATGATCATAGATTGATGATGGAGATTGAATGAATATCTAAAGCTGACAGCGGTTGGGTGATGAGGTCCCAAGGGGCCAATATCTCGGTGGTCCCGGTGAAAGAAATAACAAATCAATGGAGGATATTGATTTGAGATTCAGATCAGATGGTATCTGAGCATCGAAGACCAGTGAACTAATTTGTGTACAACAAAAGGAAGTTAAAGACCGGTTTTTCATGCAGATTTCATATCCCAACTTGATGAAGAATCTATGGAACTAGAGAGGACTTGTTGAATACGATTTGGTTGAGAAAAAATGCTTGGTGTATGAACTCGAATATATAATGATGCTCATATTGTGTTGAAAGGAAGAGTACGCGATGAAGGTGATGTGAAGAGTTGTGAGGAGAACAAAGATTCTAAGGTCTGTACAAAAGCATGGAAGTGATGAAGATGATATGAGGTTTGATGACATAGAGGATGAATCATGTTGGAGAGGTATTCCTAAGATAACCATGAATTATAAATATTTTCAGAGTGGCAGGGTCGAGCAAGGAACGAGATTAGTGTCTCCTACAGGTTGGTTCCTGTGAAAAAATATTTTGTGGGTTGGTGCCCATTAGTTGAGTTGGTGCTCAAAAAGGAGATTGGTGTCTCATACAGGTTGGTTCCTATGAACAAAATTGTGTGGGTTGGTGCCCATAAGTTGATTTGGTGCTCAGTAAGGGGATTGGTGTCATCTGCAGGTTGGTGCCTACAAAGATTATTGCAGATTGGTGTCTACTATAAGTTGGTGCTTACAAATTTTATAAGGAAAGTTTTTTGGTTTTCTCTTATTTGGGTTTCCACATTAAATCTATGTGTATTGTGAATTGCATGATTAAATGTTGGTAAATAATATATTTTGATTAAAAATAAATGATGTTAAAATAAATTAAAGATTACTGTGTAATATTGATTCACACCCCCCCCCTCAGTATTCCAACAATTTGATTCAGAGAAGGTTCCTTCAGGAACAACCTAACCGATGGAAGGTGAATCCTCACAATGGAGGAATAGGTAGGGATCTCTACAAATAAATCCCCAAGATTTGATGGATCATAATATGTCTTCTGTAAAATTAGAATGCAAGTTTTTTTTATGTCACTCAGATATGATGTGCGGGATTCAATAGTAAATGGTTACAAAGCTCCAGACACTCCTCAAACTGATACGACTGAAATTAGGCTCAATAACAATAATTCCAGGGCCAGAAATTCTATCCTTTATGGATTAACAAAATTGGTATACACCAAATTCATGCAATATGCCTCAGCTAAACAGATTTGGGACAAACTACAAAACAATTATGAAGGATATGATAAGGTTAAGAGAGTAAATTTACAAATTCGTAAAGAAAAATTGAAGACTCTCAAGATGAATGAAGAAGAGAATATTGCAGCCTATTTTCTTCATGTGGATGAGTTTTTCAACTCCATCAGAGGATTAGGAGAATATGTTGAAGAAGCTATTATTGTACAGAAGGTGCTCGGGTCACTTCCGTCAAGATTCAATCCCAAGATATTTGTTATTGAGGAAACGGAGGATCTAGATAAAATGACAATGGATGATCTGCATGGAACCCTAACTTCATATGAAATGAGAATAGAACAGGATAACCCACCAATAAAATCAAGGAAGGAGGCAACATTTACATAATCAAAGAGGACAGAGTGCAAATTAAGTGATTTCTCAGACAACGAACTAGATGAGGAAGAAGCAAACTTTGTCATGAAGCTAAAAAAAAAATACAAAGGTAAGATGCCTTTCAAATGTTTTAACTGTGGTAAAATAGGACACTTTTCTCATAAATGTCCTTA
This sequence comes from Picea engelmannii, assembly GCA_009831015.1. NCBI lineage: Eukaryota > Viridiplantae > Streptophyta > Pinopsida > Pinales > Pinaceae > Picea > Picea engelmannii. The sequence goes on along the minus strand of ML814238.1, from coordinate 167,672 downwards.
TGCAAATACCAATGTGAAAGAAGAATCTAATTTCAAGAAAAACAACAAAAGAAAGATTGAAAAGAAGAAAAATCCTTACAAACAAAGGAATAATCTATATACCAATGAAGACAACAGCTCATCAGATGATAGTGACAATGAAGCAAACAAAATTATCTTTATGGGTCTGGAAACACAAACAGATGAAGACACAGACTCAATAGAAGAAAACAATTATGTTAAAGAAGCATAATTAAATATTTAAGTAGAACTCATTAGTGCCCTAGAAGAAAACTACAGACTTAAGGACAAGAATAGAAAGCAAAAAAGGGAACTACATAAATATAAAGAGAAGGAATATGATGATAAGGAAACAAAGAAGGAAATAACTACCTTAAATGTTCAAATAGAAGAAGTAAAGAAAATTGAAGAAGTTCTAAAAGTTCAACTGAATAAAATTTAATTAAAGAAAAAAAAAAGATATATGCAAGAAAAGAAAAGATATATGAAATCAGCAAGAAGCTCTACAAATTTATATGAAATCCTAAATCATCAAAGAGCACCATTTGAAAAAACGGATCTTGGCTACAATAACAGGAAGGAAGTTTTCAATGAAGTGTTATAATATATGTGGATGTGCTCGTTTTACCATTGACAATACCCTTGTCACCCAACCATAGGCCAAAGTCACCCTCTGAGCACCTTAACCTTGACAGAGAATCACTCCAGAAGCAAACCCTAGGCTAGATATCCAAACAAAGGGTAGCGCACCTTTCCCCAAGGATAGCGCATCACAAAGAGCTGATCAGATAGTCCAAACCCTTTCCAAGAGATAGTCCAAGCATAATGGCTAGTTGTAGCAGCTGCAACAGCATCTCTCCTCCAAACCTGTGCACAAGACTGCAACTGCACTGCACATAAATGGCTCTCTGCAACTACTGAGATGTGTCAAATGAGAGACTAGCACCCTGTATTTATAGTGGTTCTGGCAGACTTACTGGGGTCGAATTCTCCTTCTAGGCACCTATTTTTTCAGTATATATTAATTCTTCCGGTTGACTTCCTCTCTTGGAGGCTAATAACCTAATACATATTATCTTCTTGAGCCAACAAGTCTTCTAGGGTTATTAGCCAACTCATTAGGGTTTCTCTTGCTTCCCGGAGTCTTCTATTCTCGTCAGGTTCACACGTGGAGGTAAATACCTCCCACAACTACCATAATATCAACACTCCCTCCTAGCTAGGGAGGTATTACAGGTAATGGTCTTGAGAACAAAAACATACCATTCACCTGGTAGCATCAACATAGTTGTATAGACTAGATCATTACTATATCATGAGCACCATCACCATCATCAATGTCATCAGCTACATCATCTCTCAAAACCATACTCTATCTGAGTAATCAGACATGATGCTCACTCCACAGAGTGATACAAGAGCCATTCTTCTAGTCTAGAAGAGTAAGTGCTCTGAACCATTTTCCGTCTAGAAAATCTGTGTTCATCATTCATTTGGCTGATGATTATCTCCAATAAACTGCTGATAGTCTTCAATGAAATCAGAAAAAAAATTAGAACACAATGGTGTATGTCCATATTAGTACATAAATACAATCCAGTGGTACACTACCACACCAAGTAACACACAAGTACTTGATCAGCAACGTATAGTCACGAACAGTGGAACATATCCACCACAGTAGTATACATCTATTGTCATACAATCTTCATAACAATGATCTGATACCAACCTGCACAGAAACAATGTTATGATATAAACTGAATCATCTGGGCCAATCTTTTACTCACCTCTGCGAGATATGAAAGAATATCTTCCCTCGGAGTAGAACAATGAGATATCTGGACTATTCTTCTCAAGAAAGGAAGAATAATTCTCTTGTCTTCTGAACCTGGACCATTCCCCACCCTGGGCCATTCTTCCTACACTAATCAAAGTGCAACTTGGAGAGAATGTATAAGCCCTAAGGAATGTTTGTCCCTGATTGCTGAGCCTGGACCATTCCCCACCCTAGGCCATTCCTCCTACACTAATCAAAGTGCACCCTGGAGAGAATGTATAAACCCTAAGGAATAACTGTTTGGACCATTTCCTCTATTAACCACAAGAGGAAAATATTGTCCTATATCAACCTCCAAAACGGACCATTCCTCATGTTAACCACAATGAGAAATCGTTGTCCAGCGAGGCAGGCCAGTCTTTTTGAGTAACCCTCAAGAAGAGAGACTGCCCTAGACCACTCCCCATGTTAACCACAATGGGAAGTCATTGTCTATGAGACATCAGCAATCTGGACCATTTCCCATGTTAACCACAATGGGAAATCGATGTCCGTCAGAAATCTCAATCCACTTTCCGAACAGGAAAGCATCTGTCCAAGATGGACTATTTTTCAATCTTGAAAATGAATGTATTCAATAATATTTTCAGTGCTCCCTCCCAACTTGGGAGTCATCTCTTCCTTTTTCAATAAGGAATTTGTTTCCACGAGGTCCAGCTTGAGTATTCAAACTCTTTCATCTTGGATAGAAGCTTTACCAAAATGTCTTCTTATCTGCTCATCTGTGGAGATATGTATTGGAGAACCA
>ML814238.1:153669-165034 GCA_009831015.1 Picea engelmannii | reverse complement strand
ACAAGTAATCATCATAGTCTTCTCCCTCCATCTGGGAGAACCTCTAGTTTTGGATCTCGCAATGATTTCATTCATAAGTCTTCCATACATTGTTCTTCATCACGACTTTCAGTTCCTCTGCTTGATTGCTTTTATTGAGTTTACATCGGGCTGACAATCTTGTGGTTCTTGATACAATGATTGGTTGTTCTGGCTTCTCTTTCTTTCTTGTAATCTTCACGTGTTTCTTTATTTCTCGGGTCCATGAGGTTTCTTATAGATTCCATGCCCTAAATATTCCATCATAGGATCACGGATGTGGATGAACAACTAGGAATACTTTAAGGATTCTCTTTGAAGAATACGTACTATCTTTCATGGCTGCTATCATGGATATATACTTCATCATCTTCAATGGATCATAGGATTAGCTCCCTCCTAATCCTTGCTTCATGTATGAGTGCATATAATCGGCTCCCTCCATCTAACAAACTCCACGCTTCCATCTGCATCCGCATTGTCTTCTGCAATATATAATTGGCTTTCTTGTCTAACAGAGTCCACACTTCCATCTTGTTGTCTTCTACAAAACGTCATAAGTCTTTTTCCAATTTCTTCTTGATTGTTGACTTATTTTTGTCTTTGTTTCTTCTAAGTCTCTTCATGATTGATTCGGCTTATCTTGCAATAGCTTCCACATGATTTGTATTTCATCCTTTCATGTGTATTATCTAATGATATCCATTCTTATCTTGTTGTTCTTCCATAGGTATAGTTCCTTTTGGAACACATTATTTTTCAAGAGATAGATATACAAGATATGTACAGAGACAATGCAAACAAGATATGTATAAGAGATAAGAAGAGTTTGGTTACCTTTAGAAGAAGAAGTCTCTTCCATCCTGCTTAGTCTTCTTTTGTAGGTTCCTTTTCTTCAGCAATTGATGCTTCATGTTTCTCCTTCCTTTTCTTTAGCTTGGGACAATGATTCTTGTAGTGACCATACTTTCGATAGTTGAAGCATTGTGCTTTTGAAATGTCTTTCTCTTGATTTGACTTCCTTCTTGAACCAAACTTCCTTTTGTTCTTGAAGTTCTTGAATCTTTTTGTGAAGGCTTAATCATCGTACTTCTTTTGGGGTTTCTCTTTTGCATTGATCCTTGATTCTTCTTGAGCATAGCAAGTCCAAAGTTCTTCAAATGTCGTATACTCTTTTCTTGTGTTCATGCTTGTGGCAAATGCATCCCACGTCTTGGGAAGACCATTGAGTACTATGTTTTACCAACTCCTTTTCTGAGATGATCTCTTAAATAGCTTGTAGTTGATCTCTTAACTGAGATATTCTCACAAAATATGATGTTATGCTATCCTCATCGTTCATCTTCATGTCACGGAGCTCATTCTTCAGACTCATAGCTTGTCCAATGTTTCTGACCGAGAAGAGATTTGTTAGGGCATCGTACATCTTCTTCGATGAGTCAAGATGGGAGATGTAGGGTATCAAGTGGTATTTTATAGATTCCACTATGATACTCATAGCATTGATCTCACTGTCTTTGAACTTCTCCATAGATGCAATGTTTTGTGGTTCCTTCTCTTTTCCTTCTTCAAACTCTAGCTTCACGATCTTTCCTTTCACGATATCTAGCACTTTATTCTTGGAAAGGATGAGGTCAATCCTTGTCTTGCACACTCTGAAGTTAGAGGCTCCATCTAACTTGTTCTCTAACTTCATAGAATAATTCATGGCTTCTTTGACTTGGTCAAACCCTAGATTTTACCATAAACTCAAACTTTGTGTCTTGGCTTGCTGAGAGTATCAGGAGCTGCGCTAGGCTAGAGTGCACTGATCTATCTAGAGATTAGGTCAATCCATTCACTTAAGGTGCCTCAACAAGAGGACTAGGGTTTCTGCAACTGCTCCTGCTAGTAACCCTAGCGGCAGTGTCTTGGAAGTTGCTTATGCTAGTAACCCTAGCAGCAGTTCCTCAGCGATCTCAATATCCTAGTAGCTATGTTTCCTTCCAGTGTTTAAACTGAATGAAAAAGGTGTGGGCCCATAACCTGTTAGAATATAAGTGGATGTGCTCATTTTACCATTGACAATACCCTTGTCACCCAACCATAGGCCGAAGCCACCCTCTAAGCACCTTAACCTTGACAAAGAATCACTCTGAAAGAAAACCCTAGGCTATATAGCCAAACAAAGGGTAGTGCACCTTTCCCCAAGGATAGCGCATCAAAAAGAGCTGATCATATAGTCCAAAACCTATCCAAGAGATAGTCCAAGCGTAACTTATAGCTGCAATAGTTGCAACGGTAGCTCTCCTCCAAACCTGCACACAAGACTGCAACTGCACTACACAGAACTGGCTCTCTGCAACTGCTAAGATGTGTCAAATGAGAGACTGGCACCCTGTAATTATAGTGGTTCTGGTAGACTTATTGGGGCCGACTTCTCCTTCTGGGTACATGTCTGTTCAGTATATATTAATTCGTCTATCTGACTTCTTCTCTTGGAGGCTAATAACCTAACACATATTATCTTCTTGAGCCGAAAAGTCTTCTAGGATTATTAGCCAACTCATTAGGGCTTCTCTTGCTTCCCGGAGTCTTCTATTCTCATCAGGTTCACACGTGGAGGTAAATACCTCCCGTAGCTACCATAATATCAACATGAAGAAGCATCAACAACTTCAAAACAAATAAGAGAAGAAACAACCAAGAACTGCATTGACACTCTCAGAAATCCAATCAAAGTTGAAGACCATAGAAGGGAAGAACAATGTGATCCACAAGAGACAAATTCTACACACAAGGACCGAATCTGGAAAAATATCCCATTAAGATGGAATCACACAACCAAGTATCAAAAATATTTATATGTCTAATATTATTCATGTAATGAATTTGGTCATAAAGCAATAAACTGTAGAATAAATATAAGAAAAGATTACATGAGGAATAACTACCAGGATACTCAAGGATTCTCAAGGAGAAATTACAATTCATTTTCTCCCTTGATGAATTACAACCTCGGTTATAACTGCAATAATTTTGGACATCTAGAAAAGTACCACAGAAGTAATCTCAAGCAAGCTTCACCTCTAATCAAAAGAAAGAAAATTCCCTATTTGTTCAAGCAACTCTCTGTGCTAGGAAAAATAAGGATAAGTGGGTTATCGACTATGGAAGTGTTATCCCCACTTTCTAGGGATAACTAGGAGACCATGTCTCAAGGCCCACAGGTCCTAGACATGGAGTACCAAGAGCAGGATTGACCTGAGCATGGCCCTGGAGGGCCCATCTTTTCTTCATTCATCATCCTCGTCTTGTCAGCAACAACAGCATCCATCACCATCTTCTTGATCCTATATCAGAAGAGGTTCTTTCTCCATGAGGTAATTGGTCTAGGTATCATGGTATGTGTCACTTTTGATCATTGAAACCTTTAAATATATGCATCAGATTCCTTTTATCTCTAGAAACTGCTTGGATCTTACATTAGCCCACTTGACCATGCTTGGGGAAATTGACAGGGTGCCTTAACAAGCATGTGCCCATAGGTCTTGGTTTTCCACTGGGAGAATTTATGAAAAGGCATCGTCTGCTCCCATCATAGCACCACTATTTCATATTATCTCCTGCTCATTTATCCCACTCCCCTTGTCCATGCACTGGGTTGACCTATTTACAGGATTTCATCTTATCTCATGGGAAGAAGGGGATAAAGGCCCAGAAGGTAAAAGCAGCTGGTAAAAGACAAAAGACTAGAAATAAAACCTCGAGATGTTTCGCCCAGGGATCCCTGAGAAGGCAGTAAAAATCCTCTCAACAAGAAACAAGAGGGACCCAGAAAATAACAAAACAATACCCACTCAGAGGATAGGGGGTCACATCACGAGCCAACCTATTAGGTCCATGGGTACCTAACAGTATGACATTGCCACCATCTGGTTACCATGCTAGGGAAGTGACCTTTGGTTGCATGGCCAAGGGAAAGGGAGTCTCATCACGAGCCAACCTTCTCATCTATGTGAAAGTACTTGTGGGTAACATTTTCAACTCTGTTCACCATGCCAAGGTAGTGTCCCCTGGTTAGTTCTTGAACAAAAAAAGAAAATAAAAGAATAAAACAAGAATAAAAAGAATAAAGGCAAGAATGGGCTTGGAAAAAATGCATCCATGACAGGTACAGCTCGCTTTCTACAAAGGCACCCACAGGTAACACTTATGCATCCTTGGCCCTCACTGCACCCACATGTTAGGACATCCCCTAACCACACCACCTCATTTACATGGCTTGGATGAGATTTTTCTGGAAACTCTCCTTTTCTTGTGGACATTAGCCCAATAGGACGCCTTGTCCTTTTCTCCAATCTTGTATTGTAGGTTTTTGTAATGTCTTTGAGTTATTGACTGATGTATTAGGGGTTTTATGCATATGTTTAATAATATTGATGATGAGATGTGATTGACATTGCTATGATCCCTGTGACTGATGAACCCATGGAGGGCGTAGCTTTTGATGTGTTGGACCATGCCCGACGGACAGGTACCATTTGGACCGGTACACATGGGGAGATGACCAGTTCGGACCTCCATGGGGCTAAAGATCCCACCAGATGGATGTTGAGACCCCATTAGGGGGCAGAGACAGGACAAAGCTTGATCAGGGGTTTTTCACCTGAGAGGAAGAGGATGTTCTACCAGAGACACTCCGATAGGACTAGACCTATGGGGAATGACCCCTTTTCAGTGGAACGCTAGCCTTGGAAGGCTTAGGACTTCCCCATCTTCACCATGACATCATCCAGCTTCATGGACGCTTTTAGAGGCATACTGGGCAGCAGTGGCACGTGTGGCATGTTGGAGAGGCCCCTGGGGGGGCTAACGTTTTGCTCCTGGATGTTTCATTTCCCCTAGAAAGGGCTCGCGCCTCCTTTGAAGGGGATTTTACCCTCGTTTCTTCTTAATTAGGGTTTTTACTTAGCATTCAATGTAAAAACAGTATGATTTTGACATTATGGCCTTGTCGGCCTTTTTATGACCTAAAACATAAAATTAGATCATTGATACAATATATATTCAGGATTTTGATCCTCATTTTATCATCATAATTCACTCACTCATAGTGAGGTCTGATTTTTTTCACCCTATTTGGTTTTTTAGCTGAACTAAGTGATGTGCACTTGTTGAAGGAAGAGATTTTTGGCATTTATGGTATTTCTCTTGAAGGAAGGTGTTACAACTAGGGTTTGCATGGTTATTTCTTCATGAATTGTAAGTGTTTCTTCTGCAAAACTTCTTAATGAATGGTTGTAGTTTAAATTTCTTGCATATTGCTTATAAATTTGTTGAATCAAAACCCTAGGTGACAAGCATACAAGTAGGTCCTTGTCTCATGTCCCCTTTAAGAGAATTTTTCATCCATTGAAGAAGAAAAGAGCCTAGTCCTTGCTACACACACTCTCTCTCTCTTCATTTATTGCTAGCCATACTCTTTGACAGCCAAGAAGAGTGAAACGTCCCTGGCCTAGGCCTACTACACCAGAGTCGTACTCTTCTAGGGTTTGATGATAGGCCTTGCTTTAGTGACACCTCCCTCATCAAACCCTCTTGTCTTGGTCTATTTATCTTGCCTTTGAGCTAGCCGTTTGTCGGGAAGGAGGAGAGAGCATGAGCCCTTGCTTTTGCAACACCGGAGTGAGCCTCTCTCCCCTAGGGTTCTATTTTTGAGGCCCTTCTTTAGCAGCACCTTGAAACTTTTCCCTCTAGTCCTTTGAAATCTCATCTCCTTCGACCTTTACGTCCTTCACTTATGACTCCATTAAACCATAATGCACTGATCTGAGAATCCTCAAACATTGAAGTGAAGCTGATTAAACAAACTCTTAAAACTTTTGAATATCAAAACCCTAACCTACTAACCCTGAATGCTGACATCACTCATTGTTATTATATCATTGATGCAACAACGTTTTGTCTATGAGAAATTGAATGGTAGTTGAGGGAATTTATTAGATTAAGTATTGATTGATTATATTGGATGCCATATCATTCTTGTATTTATTGACAAGTGATACATTTATCATTGTTTTTTTGTAAACATTGACTTTGTCAACATTTACTTTTAAATTGCTTATATTGAATATCAGATAGTCATTGATTTATATGAAGTACTAACCAAGATTGCACATATCAATTTCCCTGTTGTATTGTCTCAAGCAGGTGCTTTTCTTTTCTTTGGTTATACCTTATTATTGGTTGTTTAGCCGAGACTATCTGATTGGCAGTGATCTGTGAAGGGGGAATTTGTCCTTGTCCTTTTATCCTTTGTCCTTTCAAAACCCCAGGTCACCGTGGACGTCTCCTTTGGGCCTAGCCTCCCTAAAGAGAAAGAACCTACCCATCATGGTGACATTGGGTGGGATAGGTTCCTATTACACCAGTTTGGCCTTCTATCTTCTAGCCTTTACTCCCAGCTACAAACTGTGTGATAACATTTTAGCATCATTGTCGGGGAACACTAAGTCAATTCTCCTCAGATGGAAAATCTTTTCGGTAAGCCTTGCCTCAGAGCCTTATCTTACAAGCTTACCTGGAAACTCCACTAGGGTGTTTTCCCTATTTCTTTGATAGTTTCAAGAAAACTATCTGGTGACTCCACTGATGATGAAGCCAACAATGACTTCACAATGGGATCCCAAGAATTACAAGCCTTTAGACATGAGAAAAATCATGGGATACCCATGACAAATGCCCCCGATAGAAGGAATATGGCTCCCTAGATTCACTGGTAGAGATGGGGAAAGAGTTGACTTTCATATGAATGATTTTTATTCTTATTTTGGACTCCATCCTGTCGATGATGATGCCGAAGATGTAGTGATGAAAATTTTTCCCACCACTCTTCACAGGAATGCTAAAAAATGGTATGATGATCTTCCTGATGCTAGCATCACCTCCATGAACTAGCTAGAAGAAGTCTTGCTCAAAGAATGGGGCATAAAATTGGAAGAGATCCAAACATTGCTAAAAAGACTCCAGTACACAAAACAAGCTAAAAATGAGACTGTTTGGAACTTCCTAAATAGATTTGAGGGTTTGTTGTACCAACTTCCTAGGGGCCATTACCCTGAGGACAAGGGCCTTGTGTATCTCTTTACCAATGCACTCTTGGTGCATTTGGGGTTTCTCCTAAGTAAAAAGAATCCAAAGACACTCCATGAAGCTGTTGACATGGCCTTGCAAATTGAGGAAAACATCTTCTTGTCCAAAATAAAAAAACGTTTTTTCCCTAGGAAGCGAAATAAATGATTATGAAGATACCTCAGGTACTCTCAATTTCGAAAAGTTGGTTTCACTTGAAACTTCTACTGCTAATTTTCAAGAAGAAGGGAAACAAGTTATTGACTAACAGAAAACTAAGAGGAAAGCTCTTGATGAGGTTTTCCAAGAGCAAGGGATCATTGAAAACGCAGCAGAGGAGATGAAACTTGAACAAGACAATAAAAAATCAACATGTGCTCCTCCTCCTAATGAAGTAGTCCACAAGATTTTTTCACCTGCACAACAACAAGATGATGAGGTTAGTTGCTTCCCTTTTCAGGATTTTGATGATACTTTATTCCTTGATTCAGAGAGTGAAGGAGAAATGGAATCCCCGATCGAAGTAAATATTCCTTGTTGTACTCTTGAAGACAAAGGGGAAATCCATGAGGATGAAACAATAACGCATGATGGAAACACCAAACTCCTCGAAACTCCTACACAAGAAGGAATATTAAGTTATCCTCCTCCCCAAAATTTTGATAATTTTCTACCTCGTGATTTAGAGGAGGAGATGGATGGGCATATGAGTGTTTTCAATCCTTCATGCTATGATATTGATACTGACATAGTTGATATTGATGAGTTCATACATGTTGGAAGACATAAATGGGATGTAATCATTTTTGGTATGGACCCCATTTATGATATTGAGAATCATTCCCAACTGTTGCCTTTACAGTTATCACGACAGATTATCTTTGATTTTGACCAGTGGAAACAGGGAGATGATATATTTATCGATGCTACCCAAACGCCCAAGGTTGACCTAGTACCATGTTTTCCTGATGATTTTCGGTCTTACCTTGAGTGTTTTGAAGAGTATTCCTCTGAGCACTTGGATTCATTCTATGTATAAGATTATCAACCACCACTGTGCTCAGTTTTTTATGGGAGTAAGAACATCGTTTGCCTAAAGAAGGATTCTCGTGACCTTTTTCTCCAACCACCTATTATTACCTTACCCTGCTATTTCATTAAAGGTGTAGTTGGGAATTGTATCTTTTGCATTGAGTTTCCTCTGAAGAAAACTCAAGAATCCAAGGGTTGGTTGAAAACTACATATTTCAGTCTATCATCTAAAATTTTCAATCTTACCTTGAGAATTTGTCAGTCATCTGATACATCTTTGTCAATCCCTTCCCAGACCTTAGAGTATGAGAACGTCCTAGGTAGCTAGTTTGTCGACCCTTTGAGTCAGTGTTCTGAACCTTGGACTTTTCATGACCCCTTCCTAAAGTGGATTGAGTACTTTCCTCCAAGATCGACTTGGCATAAGTTTATCCCTCCCACCCGCCTCCATGAGTTAGACTTTGTGATTCCTGATGATCTGGTACATGTTCTAACCCATGTTATTTTTGTTCTTGACTTATCACTATTTTGGTTTATGATGAAGCACAAAGGCAGGTATCGAGGGACGTTGTTGGATTGGATTCACTAGTTGTTTGACTATACCAACATCCAGCCACTAGGTAAGTACGGGTAAGTACTTCACTTTATATTCACATTTATGATTCCTTTATTTATGTGTGTGTGTGTGTGTGTGTGTGTGTATGTATGTATGTATGTATGTATGTTGGGGTGGAATTACCACCCCAATTTTGTTACTGATACTTCTATCGACATTGAGAAGGTTTGTAGGTTATGCCATAGATGTTGAGGTTCTCATGCGCTCTACGGTGAGCACGTGTCCCAGAGTTGGAGCCAGATGTTAACCCCACTTTCTAGGGATAACTAGGAGACCATGTCTCAAGGCCCACAGGTCCTAGACATTGAGTACCAAGAGCAGGATTGACCTGAGCATGGCCCTGGAGGGCCCACCTTTTCTTCATTCATCATCCTCGTCTTGTCAGTAGCAGCAGCATCCATCCCCATCGGCTTGATCATGTATCAGAAGAGGTTCTTTCTCCATGAGGTAATTAGTCCAGGTATCATGGTATGTGTCACTTTTGATCATTGAAACCTTTAAATATATGCATCAGATTCCTTTTATCTCTAACAACTACTTGGATCTTACATTAGCCCACTTGACCATGCTTGGGGAAATTGACAAGGTACCCTAGCAAGCCTATGCCCATAGGTCTTGGTTTGCCACTGAGGAATTTCTGAAAATCCATCGTTCGCTCCCATCATAGCACCAATGTTTCATATTATATCCCACTCATTTATTCCACTCCCCTTGTCTGGGCATTGGGTTGACCTATTTACAGGATTACACCTTATATTGTGGGAAGAAGGGGCTAAAGGCCCAGAAGGTAAAAGCAACTGGTAAAATACAAAAGCCTAGAAATAAAACCTCGAGATGCTTTGCCCATGGATCTCCAAGAAGGCAGTAAAAAGCCTCTCAGCAAGAAACAAGGGGGACTCAAAAAATAACAAAACAAGACCTACTCAGAGGATAAGGGGTCTCATCACAATCCAACCTATTAGGTCCATGGGTACCTAACAGTATGACATTGCCACCATCTGGTTACCACGCTAGGGCAATGACCTTTGGTTGCATGGCCAAGGGAAAGGGGGTCTCATCACAAGCCAGCCTTCTCATCTCTGTGAAATTTCTTTTCGGTAACGTTGTCATCTTTGGTCACCATGCCAAGGTAGTGTCCCCTCATTAGTTCTTGAACAAAAAAAGCAAATAAAAGAATAAAACAAGAATAAAAAGAACAAAGGCAAGAATGGGATTGGAAAAAATGCATCCATGACAGGTATAGCTCGCCTTCTACAAAGGCACCCACAGGTAACACTTATGCATCCTTGGCCCTCACTACACCCACGTGTTTGGACATCCCCTAACCACACCACCTCATTTACATGGCTTGGATGATATTTTTCTGGAAACTTTCCTTTTCTTGTGGCCACTAGCCCAATAGGATGCCTTGTCTTTTTCACCAATCTTGTATTGCAGGTTTTTGTAATGTCTTTGAGATATTGACTGATGTATTAGGGGTTTTATGCATATGTTTAATAATATTGATGATGATATGTGATTGACATTGCTATGATCCCTGTGACTGATGAGCCCATGGAGGGCGTAGCTTTTGATGTGCAAGACCATGCCCGATGGACAGGTACTATTTGGACATGTACACATGGGGAGATGACCAATTCGGACCTCCATGGGGCTGAAGAGCCCACCAGATGGATGTTGAGACCCCATCAGGGAGTAGAGACAGGACAGATCTTTATCATGGGTTTTTCACCTGAGAGGAAGAGGACATTCCACTAGAGACACTCCGGCGGGACTAGACCTAGGGGGAATAACCCTTTTTCAGTGGAATGCTAGCCTTGGAAGGCTTAGGACGTCCCCATATTCACATTGACATCATCCAGCTTCATGGACGCTTTTGGAGGCATACTGGGCAGCAGTGGCACGTGTGGCATGTTGGAGAGGCCCCTGGGGGGGCTAATGTTTTTTTCCTGGATGTTTCATTTGCCCTAGAAAGGGCTAGCTCCTCCTTTGAAGGGGATTTTACCCTCTTTTCTGCTTAATTAGGGTTTTTAATTAGCATTTAATGTAAAAACAATATGATTTTGACATTATGGCCTTGTTGGCCTTTTTATGACCTAAAAAGTAAAATTAGGTCATTGATACAGTATATATTGAGGATTTTGATCCTCATTTTATCATCATAATTCACTCACTCATAGAGAGGTCTGATTTTTTGTGCCCTATTTGGGTTTTTGACTGAACTAAGTGATGCGCACTTGTTGAAGGAATATATTTTGGCATTTATGGTATTTCTCTTGAAGGAAGGTGTTACAACTAGGGTTTGCATGGTTATTTCTTCATGAATTGTAAGTGTTTCTTCTGCAAAACTTCTTATTGAATGGTTGTAGTTTAAATTTCTTTCATTATGCTTATAAATTTGTTGAATCAAAACCCTAGGTGACAAGCACACAAGTAGGTCCTATTGATTAAGGTTGGTTGTCATTGATGTCAACCCTTGAAGAAATACCTATAGCACAAAGCTTTGGGTAATGGACCCAATAGTGTTTGATGTAAATATGACTCATTATTCTTTTTTCATGGTTGATAAGAAGTAAATATGGATGA
>ML814238.1:94174-119342 GCA_009831015.1 Picea engelmannii | reverse complement strand
AGATATGAGTTGCTACAAAATGCTCCCGACAATACAAAATAAGCCTCCAAAGGCTGGATATACAATGAAGACTGAATCAAGTAGATCTGAGTCGTACTAATGCTCAACCTCCAAGATGGAAAGTGTCACGTCCTGCTAGAATGCTGAAACTCAATAATTCTGCCCTGCTACCAAAAGTTTCCAATCATCCCGAGAAATATGCCAAATGATAGATAGGGCAACTGTAAGGACAACCCAGATGTCCAAATTCCCAAATCCACTCTCAAACCCCGTAGATATGAATTTCCCACTGAATGGGGTGCCCCACTGGATGACTGAAACCCTAGTTGGTTCGTCCCTGATGAAGGAGGCCTCCAAATGCTCTGAAACTCTCCAAGAATATAGATCGGGCTATGATAATCCCATGGGAGAAGTTTTGGACTCAGATCTCAAGAAGATCTCCCTAGATCTGACTTTTACTGAATTACAGGACGTCCCCTATGGCTCCAAGACATCCCAAACTGCAGACAAATGTAGAATGATGATAACCCTCCAGAAAATCCCTCAAACTGATGGTCATGCCCCTGCAAACAAAACCCAACTGTCGGAATGGCCCTAGGCCCTCAGGATAAGCTGGATCGAACCTCCCTCCAGATGATGGTGCGCCCTTGCTGGAAACACAAGAACAGTATGACTTGCTACCTTCTGAAGCGCTAGATGGAGATGGGTTGAGACTAGAATGGTGTGGAGGAGTCTTTCATCCCCGAGACCAAGCTGCGGAACAAGGTGAGTAGATATTTCACCATTGAGTTGCTCACAAGGGTTTGTACATCAAACCCCCAAACTGAATGCTCAAGAGAAATAGCAAATGCTAATCCAAAACCAGAATGAGTAATAGGTGCACCCCGACCTCTTACTTATACTTTTCCTTATAATTCTCTGTTGAGTTAGGTTAACTCCCAGGGTTAATCTTCTATTCTTCTGTTGAGTTATCTTTTACTCCTTTATCCTTTTCCTTTCTTAAGTCAACTTAAAAATATAAATTTTAACTTCTTGACTTCCCCCCCCTTCAGTGTGAGACTATGACCTAGTGGGGGTGCCCAGGCCACTGAGTCTCCTCATCACCTCTCTAAGAGGTGGGGGACATTACAGTGGATCTATACCTCTATGACATGAACTAATCGTAGCCATGAGAAATACACGGTGGATCTACGAGATGATAAAACATAGCCATGGACCAATACAAAGTGGATCCATGTGATAGTATATCAGTATGCTCAAAAGATCTCCTTCACGTCCTAGGAAAGAAGATAACAAAGTGAGATCTCAACCCAGGGTCTTCGACCTAATCCCGATGTAGTACGAATCTAACCATGTGAATAAGTGTTTTGATGTCGAACATGGTAGAAACCACTTGATTACCAGTCAATGAGGTAAACCATTAACAAGTGCGAGGGAAATCACCAATGATGGCAATGACTCCCAAGCTACCCTAGTACAATCCAATGAATGTGAATAAATGAGTTGAAGTCGAACATTCATGGAATCGTTCGATCAGAGGTCGATGATGTAAACCTATTTTCGAAGGCAAGGAGGCCTGCCATTGAGGCATGCATATCCCAAGGTACTAACTAGTTTCTAAGTCAAATTTCTCGAATAATGTGTTGAAGTCAACAGGAAAAGACTCGTCGAAGGAGACCCTTGATGTATCCCTCATCAACGACACGAAACTGAAATAGAGATGTAAGACGGTGAATCAAATGAGTATGGATTGACACGGGTATTGAAACTAGAAATTTGTGATGGTTGACTCTTGAGGCGGATACGTCCCTTGAACACTGAGGCACAACACAACTTAGCAACATAAACGTAGCATGGACCAAAACATGATGCAGTGGATACTATGAATTTCGTCGGGTGACCCAAAGGAGTAAAAAGACTTAGAGGATTGGTTCAGTGCAGAGGTTCAACGGATTAAAATGTATGTAGAAACAATGTGTCATGTTCAAGGGCGACTGCAAGAGTGACTTGTGATAATTCTAAAAAATGGCTTGGCTTGCTTCCTTCAATTTTTTCCCCCATCCAGATAGACGAGTACCTCTTTTTGTTTTTATGAGCTCGAGGAGGATAACACATGCTCGATATAACTCACCTTCGATAAGTTCCTCTTCCTTTGTTTAACGAACTGGAAGAAGTAATGGTTCAGTCCCATACGAGCCCTTCAATGTGTGATTTTTAACGAGTCCAGAGAAGGAAAATTTGGTGGTTTTTCATGTTTAAAGAATCTAAAAATAAATTAAAGACGACTCCAGGGTTGTCCTTTTTTGTAAATTTAGTCTCCAAATTTTGAAAAAGTGATAAACTGCTACTCGAGAGATGCCCTTTCAAAACCTTTTAAATGAATGTGAAAGGAAGCAATATCACTCGGCAATATTTTCATGTTTAGAGAGTCTGAAAAGAGCTTAAAGGAGACTCCAGGGGTTTCCTTTTTTGTGTAACCTTCACGAGTCCAAAAAAGAGATAAAAATCTACTCGGTTACATTCTCATGTTTTTCGAGTGTGAGAAAGAACAAAGATCGTGTTCGTCAATGTTACAAGGTTTAATGAAAAAGATATTGCTTCGAGGCCTGCAAATAAAGACAATTATGCATCCAGGGTATTAGTGACTCCTCAAAAAATGTTTGAAAACCCAAAAGAAACTTTATATTAGCAAAAATAAACCCTATAATAGTGAAATAGGGTTATAAATTTCATTTACCATTTCATTTTCACCAATTTCTTCTAGCTTTGGTATTTTCAACCTTGGAGGGAGATTTTCAAGCTATGCGCACCAAAGATGTGGTTGACCGTTTTCACATCTGTCTAGACCAGGTTGGTCACTTAACTATTCTAGTCATTTCTCATGGTTTAGAATTGTATTTTAGGTAGTTTCTAGGCTATTATGTGCTCCCTAGGAATCCCTAGGCGCCAAACTAGGTCAACACTCCCTCAAAGGGGTGAGGCAAGCGTTGATCGTGTTTTCGGCGTGCTGGTGTGTGTGCCTGGGGAACACTAGTTCCCTGTGGATTAGCTTAGAGGAGCGTCGGCACAGAAATGATTAAAAAAAAAAAGTTGCTTTTTATGCTAAAAATACCCAAAAACTTTTCTATGAGAGATTGACTAAAGGATTTTAAATGTATATTTTTGTCGTTTATATAGATTAGAACCATGATCGAATGGAAATAATGTGAGCACAAGCTCGACGATATAGATGCACTGAAAAACCCTCAGACAAGGGCCACTTTGAGGAATTGTGGCCTCCTCAAGTATTTCAAATTACAAAATATGAAGAAAGAAGTTTTATTACTTGAGTTTGATTGGACTGTGGGATGATGTTGAGCAGGCATTCTATATTGGACCACAATTGCTCAAAATTGAGCTCGATGATGTGTTTTTTTTTTACCAGCCTCTCAAGAAGAGGGAATCCTATCCTTTTTTCAAGGCATCGGGCAACTCCTCACTCTACCGAGGTGTATGTGGTTGACCATTGTATTCCAAGGTCACGATTAGTTGGGGGACGAATCGTGATCAAGGATGTCAGAGATTTGGCACTAAGATCTATTTTTTTTTCCATTACCAACCTGGCAGGTAGCACGAGTGCACATTTGGATTCAAAAACTCAAATTTATTATGCTCTACAATGCGTGGAGCCTAGACTATTTAACTGGAGTGCAGGATTCCTTAGGAACGTGAAGGATCAAATAACGAAGTGCAGGACTGCAAAGCAGAAATAGTTTGTCTATGGTTCTTTCTTGGTTTCGTTCTTTTTGGAGCGAATACCTCAGATGTAGCCACAAATTACGTCGATGGCATGACCAAGGACTGAGACATGTATGGAAAGATGGGCAAGTTTGTCCCCAAAATTGGGGACCGACTCAGAGTTCAAGTACACGATTGACTTCTTCACTTGGTGGAGAAGGAAGCTAATTGTTATCGAGGACTTATGTCGGAGTGGATTTCTGGGGGAGCTTGGACTTAGTTATTCCATAGGGTATTGACTAGGATGCGTCAGGTACGAAACCAAACCTTGTCATGTGTTTTTGATTTTGTAATTTTATATTATTTTTATGTGTACAAAGAGGGATTTTAACAGATGTTTTGTTTCATCATGTAGATAGAGGCGCATCATGTTCGACAGAGATGTCGGCACTAGGGAGTCATGGAGATGTGTAGATAGTTGTAGAGAATGAGGTGGCAGTGGGAACAATCTGGGAGGTTGAGAGGAACCTCCTAGGTCTTACTATGGGTGTCCCACCTCTCAGGAGGTGAGACGTACCTCTTCATCTGCAGAGGCATATAGAAGGGGTCCCTGAGAGTTTGAACCACTTGCTCCGACGAGTGGCTCATGCAGTGGTGTGTTTCTTGGATCACAACGTGGTGCAAGCGGACTAGGATCCTCCATATGTTTTTGTAGATTTTTCATGATGATATCATAGGCATGAGGGCCCATATTTTACCCTATTATGTACTTTTTGATGTAAAAAAATGTTTGTTATCACGCATTATATATATATATATATATATATATATATATATATATATATATATATATATATATATATATATATATATATATATATATATATATTCAATTTTTGTGGTGCCAATGATGTTACAAATTATCTTGTGTGATTTTTTTTTAATGTACATATGATTCATTTTCTTTTTTAAAAGTTTTATCTATGTGCAAGATACCGATCCAAAATATAATTTTCTAGCAAATCTGATGTTGTGCTGAGTTCTCTTAGTATGTTCTTGTATTGTATAAATTCAAACAATCTCTCAAGATGACGAAATCGTAGGTGGAGACGCAATAGGATAGGGTTGCGAACAGTGTAGACTCAATTAAGATAACAAACCACGAGTTGAGAGTCTATGATCTGAAAATAGGGGGATGACTTGTTTTGCTATGCAAGCACCCTCTACTCCATTAAAATAAACTTCAGAACCTTTCTCAATGTCTTAGTTGTGCAAGAGAAATTATGTGTCAAGTTTATGCCTCTTTTATGTGTTTATGTGTGAGGTTTATAAAGGTTAAATATGTTGCTTACATAAATACAACAGAAAAAATAACTTGCAGCAAATAATAACCAGCAAACACTCACAACAAGAACAACATGATAAAGGAGTTCACCCCCAACTAGGCTACATCTCCTTGAGCCTCCATCAATGGACTAGGCTCTCTGGGATTAGTATGTCAAATATTCTTTTACAAGTTTCTTCTCAACTCCAATGGATTTATTGATTGTACCATTGGGTTCAGAATACATAAAACCCCCAAAAATGACTAATAAAACTCTAAAAACGGAACTTGGCTCATCTGGGCATGACCCCTTCTACATGTGGCCTTGAACTTCCTTGAGATTCTTTGTGGAAAAAACACTAGTAAAAGTCCTCAAATGCCTCTGAAACCTATCCCAACGTGTTCAAAGCATAACAATTAGTCAAAAATGACTATTCAGTCACAGAAAACAGACTTGGGTTCATCTGAGCATGACCTCCATCAATGGTGGCCCTAAGCTCCCTAGAGCTCCCTGAAACTTCAAAGTAGAAAAAGCTGAAAAATAAGTCTTCAAATTCCTTTGAAAACTATGCCAATGGATTCAGAACATCCAAAAACCCCTAGCTGGGCTTTTTTGGCACCTCATTTGGCCAAAAACTGAAGAAGATAGGCCTCCTACCATTTTCCTCCTTCAAGCTTGTTGTCTCTGGTTCGCCAAATCGCACCTCCTGTGTGAGTAACCCGGCTTATGAGCGTTTCCCATGCCTAAACCTAGCACGTGCATGCATGCCCGCAAAACATTCCAAATTGTCGCATCATTAGAGAACTAAGCCCCCGATAGCGAACCGTGGGCGCATGGGGGCCATGTACCCATGTCCCGCGCATAAAAAGGGCTACGTTGCATGATTCGTTGTGGTTGTGACATGAGGCAGGCGTGTGGGTTGGGGGAACCATTTTTGGTTTAAAATCCCACGTGAATTCATGGAGTGGTCACATAGGCGCACATAAAGAAACCGGGGGCTGGGGCTAAGCCCCAGCCCGCACCGTGCCAAAAATGCAACATAAACCAACTTAAATTTAAAGTTAAACGGTTATATAACAAGTACCACTGTGTGGGCTAGTGGTATCCCACGCATTTCCCAATCTTTCCATAGGTGTGTAGGTCTAGGGTTCGAATCCCACGGACTACATAAAACTTTTAAACACCCAAAAAAAGGTGCCACGTGGCACCACCTGATTGGCCTATAAAATGCCACGTGCCCTAACATCATTCGTCCATGTGTCTACCATTTAAATACTTTCCAGCTCAGCATCTTCCACTTCAGCATCAGACACATCATCACTGCCACGTCAGCGTACGGTCATGCCACATCATCACCTGTACAGAYTGTACAGTCAGTATTTCTTTTTGCATGTTTGGCAAATTGAACAGATCGCGATATCTCACTCAACTGATGTCTGTTTGACCTCGTTCAAAGTGCGTTAGGTTCATGACGATGAGGGCTATGCACCTGTTTKTTTTKAGGCGATTCYGAAAACTTTCAATTTTGGGCTAAATTTTGACCCCTGGTCTAGATTCTGATCAGTCTAGGTTAATGATTATATGAGATATACCTAGAGAGGAGGCCTCAATTAAAATTCCAATTATAGCATGATATTTTTCCATGTTATTGGTTGTCGATCCTAGGAAAATGCCTCCTGAACTCACCAACTCATCAGAGTGGTAAATGACCCAAGCTGCAGATGCAATGTTTTGGGTGTGCCGACTAGCGCCATCCACAAACCCGACAAAGATGGGAAAGAGAGATTCCATCTACACACACAATCACAAGACAAAGTATAAGGGGCTAAAACAAAACTCGTGCATGCAAGAGAAAAGACACACCAAATAAAAAAATATAGTACAATAGTGTACAAAGCACACATGCCAGATGTTTTGTGCTTAGTACTTCTTGAGGTAAAGCCCATTGCGGGGTCCACCGAGAGATATTCCATCGTAGTCAACTAGATCATAGGCACCTCTAATTAATGCACGTTTTACGATATAGGTTCCATGCCACAAAGGTTCTAACTTTCATGTCCCTAGCTTATCGTGAGCTTGGTCATAAAAGAGGACTGGGTCTCCTTCTGCGAAATCATGAGGTTGAATGGATTTGTCATATTGACTCTTCATTTGTTTCTGATACGTCTCGTTAACGAGAGTAGCATCGCGACATGTTTCATCCATCTTAGTCAATTATAGGAATCATTCCTCTTCAACAGAGGTGTGAGGCATGAGTTCTACGATGAGTTTCAATGAAGTGATTTCACACTCGATTGGTAACACTGCTTTGACACCATATACCAACTAGAATGGAGTGAATCCAGTTGCACTTTTCACTGAGGTGAAGTAAGCCGAAAGGGCGGAGAAAATTTGCAAGTGCCAAGAAGTTTTGTTTTCCACCACCATGTGTCGGATCATGGTTTTAAGGACTTTGTTGATAGCTTCAACTTGTCTGCTTGCTTGAGGATAGTAGGGGGATGAGTTTTCATGGCGAAAACCCAACTTGAAATGTAACTCACTCATCATTTGGTTTTGAAAATGTGAACCGTGATCAGTGACAATGGCTTGTGGAACACCAAACCGAGTGATGATGTGGTTAAAAATGAAGAGAGTTGCAGTACAACCATTGTTAAGAAATGTAGGCATAGCCTCAACCCATTTAGTGAAATAAGCAATGACAACGATGATATAACCATGCCCCCCGGTTGAGGTAGGATTACATTGCATAAAATCAATGCCAAATTTGGAAAAGGGGTCGATGGTGATAATGGGATGCAGCGGAGCAGGGTGGGTGCGTGACTTTTTGTGAAAAACTTGGTAGGGTGGTAATCTTTTGACAGCCTCAATACAATCTTTGAATATGGAGGGCCAAAAAAAACCAGCACATAAGATTTTTGGGTTGTAGCCATCCCATAAAGGTGACCGCCACAAGCTCCAAGGTGACAATCATTCAAGACACGTTCAGCCTCATCGTGGGTTAAACAATGTCGTAGTATGGTGTCAATACCACAACGATACAAAGTGTCACCAATGATAAGGTAGCATTTAGAATGGTGGATAATATGATGAAGTTCTTCATGAGAGATATTGGTATGAAAACGTTGGGTTTGAAGATAGAGAAGAATATCTCCATACCAAGGGTTGGACGTGCTAATGAGGAACATAGATTCATTGGGAAGAAAATCATTAGGCTCAATGTCTTCATCAGCATGGGGAAGATCGTGGATAAGTTCCACAAAAACCAAGGACTTTTTAGCTTTTGATTTGGAAAACTCGAGATCAAACTCTTGAAGAATAATTATCCATTTGGAATATTTTCCCCCAAGGACTTCACGAATCAGAATATGGTACATGAGGTTTGAGTCTAAAATGACCGTCATAGTGCGTAACAGGATATAATGGTGAAATCTCTGGATGGAAATGACGGCTGCCAAAGCCAACTTTTCAACGTGTGAATATCGGAGCTCAGGACCGGATAGACTCTTGCTGAGATAGTAGATCACATGTTCTTCACCATTAGGATCCTCTTGAACTAACACCATAGAAATAGTGGAAGTATAGACTACCAAATAAAGGATATAGTCTCGTACATATTTCGGGAGATGCAAGAGGGGTGTATGATTCAATGCATGTTTAAGAGCATTGAAAGATTGTTGAGAAGTGTCATCCCAGATGAAAGGAGTGTCTTTCTACAAAAATCACATAAATCCTTTAGTAAGCTCCGTGTAATTACATACAAAACGACGAAGAAAATTTGCTTTCCCTTGCAAACTTTATAATTGGGTCAGATTGTTGGGAGGAGGTAAAGCAAGAATAGCTTTGATTTTTAATGGATCCACCCTAATCCCATATTTGGAGACATTGAAATTGAGGAGTCGACCTGATTCAACAACGAAGATGCATTTGTGGGGGTTCAAACTGATACGATATAACTAACATCGAAGAAAAATGGCATGTAAATGACCAATATGGTATTTTCGATTAGATGAATGGGTAGGTAAATCATCAAGGTAAGGTTCTGTAATATGTTTGATATCGTCGAAAGAATACGACATGGCCCGCAGGAATGTAGCACCAGCGTTTTTGAGACCAAAAGGTAGTTTCTGATGAGAAAACGTCCCCCAGGGGAAGATGAAAGTTGTCTTATGTTGATCAGCGGGTAGAATGTCAATCTGGTTGTACACTGAAAATCCATCCATGAAATAAAATATAACGTTTCCAACGCAATTATTAATGATTTGGTCGATGAAGGGTGTAGGGTAATTGTCTTTTGGACAAGCCTTGTTGAGATCCCTATAATCGACGCAGAAACGAATGGTTCCTTGTTTTTAATCAACCGGAACGATGTTGGAAACCCATTTCGTCAAGGGGACAGGATAGATAAAGCCAGATTTCAACAGTTTTTCAACTTCTGCCTTTATGGCCGCGGTTTTCTTAGGATGAACCGGGAGAAGTTTTTGTCGTACAGGTTTAACACCTGGGTAATTTTTTTATCTCATGCACAAAAATCGAAGGATCGATCCCTGGCATTTCCTCGTAGCTCCAAGCGAAGACATCATGGAATTATTTAAACAAAGTGGTGTAATCTTCCACTTCCTCAGGCGAACAATTAGCACTGACATGAACATTTTCCACAATACCCTCTTTGATTGAAATATCAATAGCAATGGTATAAGATATGTTTCCTAAATTCCCCTTGGAAGTAGTGTCATGGGTAAGTATAAGAGATTGGGGAGAATTAACGACATCGGGGGGGAAGATAGTGTATATCTTCCTAAATTTCATCTAGACTAGGAAGAAAAGATGATAGATGATGGTTTTCATCCCAAGGTACCTCGTCAATACTAAGCATTTCCATAATGGATTCGTCCAATGGAAAAATATGTAAAATGTAGTCGAAAGCAGAGGACAAGAAATCCAACCAAGATGGCAACAAATAAGTGTTGGCTGCCAATAGATGTTGATCATCCAAAGAGGGAGACGCAGATTGGATAGCATCATATGAAGCCTCAGCTGGACTAAGCGACATAGCATCACCTAGTGCATTGAATTCTAAAGGACTAGGCACAACCCAAGGATCAGAGGATTTGAAAGATTGATAAGCCATAGTCGAGATCATATTGATTGTGGCAATATGTTGTGTGGTGGGAGGAAGTGGTGCATGGAAGGTACCCATAAGGGAAGAATATTTTCAAAGACCTACACCAACACTTTCATAAGTGATTTTACTATCTCCTGAGAAAGAAATATTGTTGGTGGGAGGAGTGCAAGCATTGGGAGTGCAGTAATCTAACTAGTCGATAGTGACAATTTTACCTTGATGAGGGAATTGTACACATCGAAACACCGATGAAGCGACAATGGTCATGGAATAAAACCAAATTCTTCCTAATAACAAGTTGTAATAAAGGGGAGCATCGACTACCTCTACATCGACAGAGACGATCTTACCTCTGAACTGAACGGCCAAAGACTACAAGATTCCATGAGGACGAAAACCTCGCCCATCGAATGCTCGTAACATTGTAGGGGTTTAGTTAAGCGCAAGTGATTTTAATCCTTTCCAACAAGCTAATGACATGATACAAGTGGAATTTCTCTCATCCAGTATGGTGCGGTGAATGTGTTGGTTATGAACAACGACATCAATTTGAAAAGCAAGCTGGTGAGAAAGTCATGACTTGAAGTTGTCAAGGTTAAACGTGATATTATTTGATGACTCAGGATCAATGGCTTCGATGGAAGCCAAGATATTTTTATGTTGACTTGGGGAATGTTGTATAACTTCAAGAGCAGAGATAGCACACGATGCTTGAGCCAAATTTTCAACAATGTTGTAGTTTTGGGCGGCACGTGAACTAGGATTAAAATTTGACTTGCAAATAGTTCTCTTGGGAGGGCGTAAAATAGATTCGAAAGTAGGTCTCTCAATATGAAGTGACCCAGATGGAGGACTAACAGGGGCAAGAGATGGATCTGGTGGGGTAACATTAGTGACCTTTTATTTATCAAGTTTATATGGTGTGTCATACGTGGTGGTGTGAATGGTTAAATCAATCCCATTGAACATATAAATATGAGCACTCGTTTAGGCTTCATCACTAGGAGGATGGATGGAACTGCCCCCTGCAGGAGGGGCAAGTTCTTGAGCAACCATGGACTGTTGTTGAGGAAAAGGTTGTGTTAACACGGTGGGTTGGGAATTCCCTTTGAAAATTTTTACAACTTTGTCACGATGTGGATAGTCTCGGGTGAAATGATCATCACCAAAAATAAGACATGGGAATTTTGGTTTTCGTTGTGGTTGCCTTTTAGTAGCAGGTGGTGGAGCTTGTGTTTTGGGATTTTCACTATTATTATTATTATTATTATTATTATTATTATTATTATTATTGGGTTTATTTTTTGTCTTATTCTTACCCCCGGATTGTTTCGAAGAGGCATATTTAACTACATTCACCTCATATATTTGAATCGGGAGGGAGGTAGAGGAGAGTGAAGTCGAACTGGTAACGGGTGCAGAAACAGAGATATTTTTTGTTCCGTTCGACTATGATGAAGATTGGGTTTTGACGGTACCAACAAATCCATCTACATGTGTTGTGGAAGAAGTTTTGGATGGATCAGTAGGAGTACGGGTAGCATTTGGAATCAACTCATACAAATTATCGGATTGGGAGTAAACCAAATCTAAGTATTGAGCTCGGGCAATGGCTTCTTCATCATTGACCACACCACCCATGGCGATGTCATGAGAAATTGGGGGTAAAAGAGATTTAGTAAACCACTCTTCCAATAGTTGGTCAAGAATGGTCTCCTTAATCAACCTTCTTCCTTGTCTTCATTCATGAATGTGACCAGAGATATGTACAGAGTTCATTTGACGAAGGGAGGTTAAAATTTCAGTACCCGTCTCGTAACAGATGGGTAATTTAAAATGCCTAATAAAATCCATAGCTAGGGAGTTGAAATATTGAAAGGAACCACATTGAAGTTTAATGTACCATTTGGCTACAGAGCCCGTGATTGTCCACTAGAAAAGATGCAAATGTATAGAATCATCCATCAATGAGTTTGATGAACACCATAAATGGAATTTCATAACATGGTTTTTCGGGTCTTCCCCAGATTTACCGTCAAATTTGGGGATGTCAGAAGGTAATTTACCAGGAATTACTGGCCAAAAAGGAAAATGCAATATGGGATCACTTGTCAACTGAGACAAATCTGGTAGATCCAGTGTCATGAGAAAAGGTAGTTGTCGATTAACCTGAGGGTAATAATGATGTGACATAGGGACACCACTGGGGGTCGTAAACTATTTGAGGTGGATAATTGTATCCAGTAGGCCCTCCCATATATGGTTGTTGTTGACCATTATAGGCAGGATTCTATTGTTGTTGAGGAACGTTCATGAGCAGGGTGAAACCGGGTTAATTCTGAGGAGTATAAGTCGATTGATTTGGTTGTGGGGGATAAATAGTTTACCCTTGAGGAGGGTAAATAGTTTATCACTGAGGAGGGTAAACATTTTGTCCCTGAGGAGGGTAAACATTAGACCCTTGGGGAAGATAAGGTTGTTTTCCTTTAGGACCCCAGGTGGGATTTGGGAAACCCGGATAAGGTTGTCAAAAATATAATCCAGAAAGAACAGGATTTGGTACTCCTCCTTGTTGTTTATGGTATTATTTCCCCCCATGGTAAGGTTGATTAAATGTACCTCCTTGAGGTAATCCCCGGGATTGTGAAGGGTTTCTAGTGAAAGATGATTTCCCCCTGCCATAGGTTGATTGACAACTATAGTTTGACCAGTAAAGCGGGGTTGTCCCTCGGTAGGAACATTCAAAGGTGGTTATCCCCCAGGAGGGATGGGCCCTCTAGACAATGGTTGCCCCCCAGGAGGGATTTGTCCCTCAGTTGATTATGTATGTCTAGAAAGGGTCTTCATTCTTTGATGTAAAGGTGTTCCAACATGATCATGTGGAACATGAGTAGTTATAGTATGAAGAGGTGTAGAGGTGGGAATAAAGGTTGAATTACCTTTTGCATTAAGGTGGATTTGTGTTGACGTGGTAGTAGGATCAACTACTTGTTCGATGGGACGATCAATAGTCTGACCAGACGGTCCTACCTCAACGGTAAGAGGGTCATGAGGATCAAGAGGTTGTCGAATAAAGTCAAAATTTTCATAAAGATCACGTCCCGATGGAGCCTTCCATACAGAACAAGCAAGTGTCTAATGTGGATATGTTTTGTCAATAAGACGAACAGGGGTCCTAAATTCATCATTAAAAATTGGTTATGTGGATCCCATATATGTCTCGGTAATTGGTCTCAATGGAAAACGAGGGACTTATTCTTCTATAATATTACCGAACGAGCCCAATAAAATAAGGAGTGGTTCAATAGGATCTTCTAACACAGGTGTAGTATGAGGAATGGGATCTTCAAACGTAACCAAGGAACTTTCAGGATTTTCTAACAAAGGAGTAGAAACACTCCCAACATCGGAGCGATGTTCTACCTCTTCACGGTAAATATATTCTGATGAATTAGGAGGTAAGGGTTCATATCCTTCTAGATCCAACCCTTGCATCCTATGTGATCGATGAAGACCTTTATCGTCTACAGGCTCAATCTTGAAAATTTTAAATAAATCAACAACACACGCTAAAAAATCTAGAAGAACCAACAAGCAAACAAAACCTTTTTGCAATGACCGTACTAGTTGGTGATGAAATCCAACATCACATGATCAAATTGAGAAGGGGTTAGGATATGAGCGGGTGGAACGGTTACGATGGCGACCTTCTTAACGGACTTACGCCTTGGTGCAAGATTCCACACAGTAATCGTGGATTTACCCTCCAAGGAGCCTGAGTGAGTTTGACCAACGTTTGTTCCAGGTACATCGAAGACTTCCCTTCATCGTCATCTTGTGTAAAGAGCCTAAATATTATGGCTACTAAGGACACCAACTCGAAGTCAGCCTTTGGGCGGGTACAGTCGACAATCCACACTGAATGTATGGGAAGGCTAACAAGTCTGAAATCCTTCAAGAGAATTGAGGACAAGTGGACCGGTAGAAATCCAGAGGACTCCGAATGAATTTGGAATTCATGAAGCACCGAGACCAAATGAATACAATTGGACCTCAATAACAACCCCCATTATACGATCTTACTACTATGAACGATTAAACCGCAGAGGGATAATCGTCGTGCCTCTCCCGAACGCGACCTCGTGCGTAACCCCTGTGTAAGAGGGGGATCCCAGCTATGCTTATACGAAAATTGGATTTTCTCTCCCTATCGTAAGATGCTAAGTTTGTTTTGAATGCTTTGGAGAGTTGTACTCATAGCCTAATCCAAAGCGTTAATCCTAGTCTAATGTTGGTGGAAGAATCTAAAAAGAAAAAGTTTTTAGATCAATTTTAATTAGAGTTTATTTTAGTTGTTGTTCTTTACTCAGAGGTGAATGAGAGTGAAACTAATGATATTATGACTCAAATACCAAAGAAGAAAAAAATAAAAAATGATAAGCAATCGTTTGTTTCAATGAAATTCTATTTATGGGAAGGAGGATAATTTTCTTTCTTTCACTATCAAACACAAGAATTCAGAAATTTCATGCAATCGATTTCAACAAGAATCCAATTCAATGCTAAACTATTCAGAAATTGATTATAATATCTAAAAACCAATCATGAAAATATATATCTTTGTTTAAATATGAATATAAATTGATTTGATTCAATGCTTATTATGCCAACAAGATTTCACTATTTGCAGTTTTAGACAATTGGAAGCAAGTATCATATAAACAAAAAGAACACTCTCACAGTAATCAAATAAGAAGCGAAAACAAATCTAAACTTTTCAAAAAGAAAGCCAAAATAAAAAAACTCAATCAAGAAATTTGCTTGGAAATACACAAATCAAAGACCAAATGGAATGGTACAAAGATCTTTGGGCTTCCTTGTAACAACTTTCAAACGATCAGATGAATGAGAAAGTATCGAAAATGAACTCAAAATTTTGAAGAGAAAGAGTGATTTCAAAACAAGGAAATATCTTTTAAAGATCCAAACAAAGACCAAAAATCTTAGAAAGAAATAGGTTGCAATCTTTATAGAAGACACAAGTTGATAGAGAAAGTCCTGAGAAAAAGAAGAACCCAAAAAATCAGACACAGCACAGATATCCAACAATTTTTCAACAGAAAGAAAAATCGGTGCTCTGGTTGTATGAGCACCAGAGCGCTATAGCGCTCCCTAAAGCACTGCAGGGGAGCGTCGATACTAAAATCATCACTCTGTATGTAAAGGAAGAAGGGCGCAGGTTTCTGAGAATGAAAAAGAATCAACCCATAAAACAAAAACTCAGGAAGGCTTGATCACCAGCCTGTGTAAGATGACTTCAGGACTAACAACACATGTATAAAAGAGGAAAAATATAGTGAGTAGTATCTGAAGACGAGCAAAAGTTAAGACAAGACCCAGGAAAGAAATCAAAACTGAAAGCTTTGTTCCCCAGGGGAGTCGTCAATTTATGTTGTAGGAAAATTCCCMTGTAGACAAGTGAATGCCCTCTTGGATCTTAGACCCCTATGACCAAGACTGAAAAAATTCTAACATTGAACACTGACATTCCTTTAAATGTAGCTAAACTAGTCAAAGGAAAAAGAGGAAGAAATCAYGATGTGCCTTTTTCTGAAGCTTGTCCTTGCTCAGTCCAAGCTGAACTTGATATTCAAGCCCTTTAACGAGTTCTGCAATTCAAAAGACAACAAAGACAATGCATGCTTCCTATTCTACCAAGATTAGTTTAAACTAGATTTATCAAGAAGAGACAAGCCTTTGTAAACATCCATAAACTTGAAGGAAACCGACCAAGCATATATTAATGAGAACATAACAAGGTACTTACAACCTTTAGATGCAGATGCAGCAGCCTCATGAAGTCCTCGTTGTCCAATCCCTTGCTCGAAAGACCCATGATCATAATGACAATACTTTTCACTGATATTCTCCTCCTTTTCACCATGAGAATGCCTCCTTATATAGGCTTTGAGAGGCTCAACAATATTAGCTATATTTAGAATAAGTTGAGGATATGACTCCATCAGTTGTGAGATTTCCCTTAGATCCAGCCTATAACTTGGATTCGAGCCAAACTAACTTGAATGCTATCTAGTTGTCCTTAGAGATAAGGGGGATTCCTCCCCAATATTCTCTCAACAGGTCAGCGCTCCCTTAAAGATGGCAACAGAGAGCTATAGCACTCCCTGATAGGTGGACAAGGAGCTTTAGCGCTCCCTGCATGTGAGCAGGGGAGCGATGATCTCCAAAAATTCATTTAATATGATCTTTCTTCAAGGAAAATTGTTTGTAAGCTTAGCCAAATGACATGTTTTCCTCTTCTAACAAGTCTTAGAGGGTGCACCAAGTTTTCTTATGATGTCGTCTACAATGTGACACATGCGGGACGAAAAAATGTTGTTTTTGACACTTGTGACAAAAGTGCGACACTTGCGACAATGACAATGGGACATTATCGAAGTGACGAATTTTGACGTCTAACAAAAACATATTGCAGATATTCTAAACTAGGATTACTATTTTTCCTTAGCTCATAAAACCAAGCATCACAATTTCATTGATAATATCAAGGTGCTCATCGAAGGAGCACTTGTCTCAAAAAGATACATAGTAAAAGTGATACAAATCAAAGAACATACCATCTACCTTAACATAGACTATGGCCTCAAAATAAAAAATACACCACTGCCCATTTGTCATAGCTAGAGTGAAATATTTGAATGATTCTTAAGCATTTTTTCCTTTACTTTATTTGCTTACATTTTCCTTCCTTTGGTTTCTTGTTTGTATTGGTTATCTTTTTTTTATTTTTGTAGCTTTGGCCAGGTATTCTCATGTTCCCTAGGTGTTGAGCATGTGGGAATCGTCGTGGGCACCACCTCACACTTTCGGTTCGGCGAAAACCCCCTTGTAGTTTGAGTTGCAAGCTTAGGGGTTTAATGATGCGCTTCATGGGCTTGTGTTTGGGCTTCACACCCACACAAAAAGATTAAACTATTCTAATTTAATGTTGACTTGTGGAGGATCTTTTGACACACCCCTTGGACTTGTATAAATAGAGATCAATTCATTGTGACATTTGATCATTGTGGAGACAAGTGGAGAGAGATTAGTAATTTCAGTGCAACCCTTGATGAGCTCAGTCCACCCATGGAGGAGTCTTCTTAGCCTCAATTCTATTTTGTTTTGACTTGTTTTTGGGCAGGTACAAGTGGGGAGGAGAGCCAAAGGGTTGTTGGAGGCCAAGGGAGGGTAGGTCAATCCCTAAGAGAAGCTCGACCTTCCAAGATATATCCTTGCTACAACCAAGAGAAAGGCTTAGCCTAGCTGGTACAGGTCTAGGTGTAATGTCCCCGTTGGCCTAGGAGGCATAAGGAGTGGTTCTGATAGCCTAAATTGGTTCCCATAGGCCAAGTCGGAAAACTTACCTAGGGAACTCAATTTTTTCTTAGGAAATAACTTTATAAAGTGAAAAAGGGAAAAAGGGGGACATGGGTCTTAGGCAAATGAAGTCACTTAAAAATTATAAAGTGTGCAAGCATAAAGTGACTTTAAAAAAAAAAAAAAAAAAGTAAAGTGAGCGGGAAATAACCCAATGGGGGGAATGAGGAGGCACCCCTCATTCTTGCATTCACTCATTGGAAAATAGATTTTTGAGAGATCTTGAGTAAAGAGTCTAGGGCTTTTGGAAACCCTTATTCATCTACCAGTTTCGATGTTGCAACTATACACCCTAGTCAGTTAAGGGAGAGATTGTTGTGGGTTTCTTATTGTGCTTCATTCAGATTGTGTTCTTGTCCTTTAGCAACAAACTTTGGAAGTGTGGAGGTCGATTTTCCCTTGGAGGTTGAGTTCCTTTCAACCTGGGCGCATTCCTGAGAGGTTGGGCACATATTGTAGCCTAGGAATAGAGTATAATTTGAGTTCCTCTTGATGGAAGTCATTTATCTTCTCTAAGGATGCATTGTTGCACTGTTGGGTGCATTTATCTAAGTGTTGACTCATAATCTCTTTCTTGGGCGCTAGTACCTCTTGACTGGGTGCATTATTTCTTGTTGAGAGACATCCTATCTCTATAGAGAGTCTCATTATTGATTGAGCTTATATTTTATGTGTTGGGCACATATATCTTGATTTGTGAGGGTTGTGTACGATTTATAGAGGAAGGGGGTCGCTCCTTTCGAGGAACAAACAAAGGGAATGTGGGTCTGTTGAGTTATTTTGACTTGGGCATGATTTCCTTCAATATGGGCAACATATTTGTAAGTTGGGTGAGTTAAATTACTTGTTCATCGAGTTGTCTCAGAGGGGAATCCTACTCGCATTGTTGAATGATGTTTTAAAGAAAAAGGAAGTTGGTGTCTCATATTCGCACCCCTACATCTATATATACTTCATCTTGAGGAGAATTCAGAACAGCTCGTGCATTATACAGTCATGTGACTAAGTCAATCGTATTGTTGCTATATATCTAAATTCAGATATGAAGGAGACCACCCTCAACTTTATACACAGGTTCCTTATTTCTTTGTCAAATTTATTGTTGTTGAAGTTTCATTGTAATTTTTGTTATTGTGAAGAATTAATTACAGCAATCATTTTGGGTAGCAATCTCACTAAATATTGAGAATTTTAGGAGATGGAATTATGTATTATGACTCGATATTTTCATACACATTGCTTACATCCATTATATGAACTATCAAACAAGTAAAACACTTCAGCAGTCAGTGGGAAAACCTTGGCATTGAAGCAGAACCCTAAAAAAATGAAAAATTTGTGATTGGGAATAATGCAGTGGTATCAGAGCATGTTCCTCTGTAGTTGTGGGCTTTGAGGGGAACTTATAATCATATTTATGAGACCAGAAGACGAGTAGAACATTACCTACCAATTACGTAGGGGAATAACCCCGGATCCCCCTAGGTGCGAAGAAGAAGAAGTGAAGAAGTGGTTAGAGAAGAAGAAACAAGAGATGCAACACCATCTATCACACCTGAGGAAAAAGAAACTATGGGGGAAGAAGATGATGCCAGATCAACAGTCTGTTCAATATTTTGAATGATTTGGCCAAGGTTCAAAATGTCATGATGGACCTTATGGGGAAGCTAGCTAATAATTCCTTAGAGGGCCCAACAAAGCATAATCAAAATGGTGATGGGGGCTCAAACAATGGAGAGGATATCCATTCATGCACTACCATGAAGAGCCACCCCCACTTGTACACCAAATCTCCCAGACCCACTATGCCTCAATTTTTTGGGAATGATATTGCAGGTCCATTAATGTGGGTTGATCAGGATGAGCCCTATAGGGCATATTTAGAGGAGTAAAGGAGGTTGGGAGATGATTTCCACTCATCCATGCCTTTTTCAAAGTTCTGCAATATGAAGAGCAGAAATCAACCGAGGGGGTCCATGAGGGCCATGACACAAAATTTGAGCTACAGCTTACCCTTGGGAAGGTCACCATTCCCAACTTTAATGGGAGATCTAAATACTCCGCGAGATCATGGGTGAAGAAGCTCGACACTTACTTCCAGTTGCACCAGATGACAGAGATATAGGTCATTAAGTAGGCCACCTTTCACTTAGATGGTGAGGCATGTTATCGATCAATTTGTACTTATTCCAAAGGAAAAGGTTAAGGGAAGGAAAATTGGTGTAACATAAGGTTATCCTATCACTGTCACCTCAACAATATACCTCTTTCTATTTAGGGTTGATGGCCCAGGGGAGATGTCCTCGGTGACCTGGGAGTTTGATAAGGCAAAGGTTAAAGTGTCTATAAAAGTATCCCCTCTCACAAGTCAAACTAATAAGAAATTCCCAGGGTTTTGACCAATGAAGTAATGAAGTATTCATATGTACCTGCTCGGACCAAAACAACAAGAAACGATATCTTTTGCAAGCACAACCTGTTGATAGTACTTCATAAAACCATGGAATTTATCAATAAAAGCAATAGTTGATATATGATGAAGCAGACAGAATTGTATAAGAACAATGTTTATGAGATGATTGCTTCACAATAAATGCCTTGAAATAGCTTCAAAATGACCTAAAATAATCACTCATTAATAACAAAGTACTAGCATTTGTCATAAGCTAATTAGGAAGTTAATAAATCAACTTTACAATTTATTTTAGGTGCTTTTAATGTTGCAATAGATGGTTGTAGCTTACTTTTGTAACAACATAAAATAGGTTAGTAGATTGGTCTATTCTAGGCTTAGGAATAGTTAGTAGAGAGCTTAAGGTAATAGTTTTGAGGGTGGATTTCATCAATCACTCAATTGTAAGGCTTAGATCAGTGCTTTTAGGGTAAATGGAGTCTCTTTTAGAAGTGAAAATCTTGAAGGAACAAATTGATAATAAGAGAGTTAAAGCCAAGAAGGTTAATGATTGAAGTGTTGGTAGCCCAAGGCTTCAATCACTAAACCTTAGGTGAAAATGGCCTCTAGGAAGTAGGTAACCCTAGGCCCTAGCGGTTTTCCTCCTTCTTAGCTCAAAGATGAAGTAGATGAAGGATAGATGAAGCAAATGATGCTAGGGTGTTGCAATGGCAAGGCCCTTAGCACAAATCTTCAACAAAATCGGTTTTCTAGCATAATCTAGTAGGTGGAAGTTATTAAGGCAAGAACAATAACATGTGTTTTAGCCTCCTAGGGTTTTAAGCTACCAATTTCATAATCTTAGAATAAATGCAAGATAAATAGAACCATAACCATTCAATGAAGAAGAATTGCATAAAATTTACTTACATTCACCAAGAATCATCTAGCAATAGGCCTAGTTGAACACTTCCACCAAGAAAAATGCTAGAACACACCAAAAATAGCCTCCTTCAAGAAGTGCGCACTAAATTTCAGCCAAGAAACCCTAATTAGGGCACAAATTTCAGACCTCACTTAAGTGTGGGTGAAAGATGATGAAAAATAAGAGTGATTTTTCCCTTATTTATACAGTTACAATGACTAGAATTAAGTCAAAAAGGCTGACATGGCCAATTTACATGTAATATCAAGTTTTTTACATAAAAATGACAATTTAAACCCTAAATCAAGTAGAATAGGTGACATCATGCCCCTTTAGGGTGACTTTAGGCCTCTCTAGTGAAGCGTTGGCCTCTAGGAGAAAAATGTTAGGCCTCCCAAGGCCTATGGATCAAACCACACGTGCCACTTGGCACATAACTGCCTCCAAAGTGTCCATCAAGCATTGGTGATGTCAAGCGTCACAGAGGTGATGTCATGGGCCTTTCAAGGGAAACATCATAGTAGAAGGGAAATACCCTCCTAGGTCCAGGCATGCCATGTTGTCTCTAGTGGAATGTCCTCCTCTCTCTCTGGTGAAAGCCTTTCTCATGTCTCCGCCCCTGGCTAGGGTCTCAACATCCATCTGGTGGGATTTTAGCCCTATGGAGGTTCGAACTAATCATATCCCTGTGTGTACCTTTATGTCGGGTGTGGCCCTGCAACAACAACAAGTACGCCCTCGATGGGCTCATAACTCACAGGGATCATAGCAATGTCAATCACATCTAATAATAAAGTTATTTAAACATGTGCATAAAACTCCCCTTTCCCAGACAAGTGCTCAAAGACGTTATGTTATTCTACAAGCCAGGTTTGGAGAGGACGTCAGGAATTCCTATTGGGATAATTCTCATTAGATGTGGGATGTTTCCAGGTGAATACAAATCCAGGCCATGTAAGTGTATGAGGTGATGAGGGATGATTAAGCAATGGTTGTAGTGATGACAAGGGAATGTACGACTTACCTTTGGATGCCTTTGAAGAGGGTGAGTTGCACCTTGTCATGGATGAAAATGTTTCCAATCCCATTCAATGCCTTTCATCTTTTATATTTTTTCTTTTTATTTCAAGAGACTAGTTAGGGGACACTGCCCTGGCGTGGTGACCAGTGGTGACAATGTTATCCACAAGCATTTCACGGAGATGAGAAGGTTGGCTCGTGATGAGACCTTCTTTCTCTTTTCTATGCCACCAAGAGCCACTACCGTGGTGTGGTGACCAAATGAATGGTAGTGGAATACCGCTACATGCCCATGTACCTAATAGGTTGGCTTGTGATGAGACCCCCTATCCTCCAACTAGGTCTTGATTTTATTATTTTATGGGTCCCTTTGTTTCTTGCTGAGAATCCTTTTATTGATTTCTCAGGGATCCCTCAGCGAAGCATCTAAAGGTTTTGTTCTTTTGTCTTTTATCTTTTTCTAGCTAGATTTACCCTCTGGGCGTTTAGCCCCTTCTTCCCACGGGGTAACGTACAACCCTTTGCTAGCTTGGAAAACCCAATGCCTGAACCAATGTCAGGGATGGATGAGAGGGAAAAAGATGAAAAGTGATAAGTATGGTGGGAATGAACGATGACCTTTCCTGAAGCCACACAGTGGCAACTCAAACCCTATGGGAACCAACTTGCTAGGGCATCTTGTCATTCCCCCCTGGTGTGAACAAGTGCAAAGGCATAAGGTCCAAGCACATGTCAGAAGTAAAAAGAATTAAATGCACATATTCAAATGTTTTGAGAATCAGAGTGAAAAAGGTTAAGGGAAGGCAAAGTGGCGTAACATGAGGTTATCCTATCACTGTCACCTCAACAGGATACCTGTTTCTATTTAGGGTTGATGGCCCAAGGGAGATGTCCCCAATGACCTGGCGGTTTGAGAAGGAAAAGGTTAAAGTGTCTATAAAAGTATCCCCTTTCACAAGTCACACTGATCAGAAAGTCCCAGGGTTTTGACGAATGAAGTAATGAAGTATTCAGATGTACCTTCCTGGAACAAAACAACAAGAAAAGATATATTTTGCAAGAACAACTTGTTGTTAGTACTTCATAAAACCATGGACCTTATCAATAAAATAAATAGTTGATATATGATGAAGCACACATAATTGTATAACAACAATGTTTATGAGATGATTGCTTCACAATAAATGCCTTGAAATAGCTTCAAAATGACCCAAAATAATCACTCATTAATAGCAAAGTACTAGCATTTGTCAGAAGCTAATTAGGCAATTAATAAATCAACTTTACAATTGCTTTTAGTTTCTTTTAATGCTGCAATAGATGGTTGTAGTTTACTTTTGTAACAACAGCAAATACATTAGTAGATTAGTCTATTCTAGGGTTAGGAATAGTTAGTAGAGAGCTTAAGGTAATAGTTTTAAGGGTGGCTTCATCAATCACTCAATTGTAAGGCTTAGATCAGTGCTTTTAGGGTAAATGGAGTCTCTTTTAGCAACGGAAATCTTGAAGGAACAAATTGATAATAAGAGAGCTAAAGACAAGAAGGTTAATGATTGAAGTGTTGGTAGACCAAGGCTTCAATCACTAAACCTTAGGGGAAAATGGCCTCTAGGAAGTAGGTAACCCTAGGCCCTAGTGGTTTTCCTCCTTCTTATCTCAAAGATGAAGTAGATCACTGCTAGATGAAGCAAAAGATGCTAGGGTGTTGCAATGGCAAGGCCCTTATCACAAAGCTTCAAGAAAATCGGTTTTCTAGCATAATCTGGTAGGTGAAAGTTATTAAGGCAAGAACAATAACTTGTGTTTTAGCCTCTTAGGGTTTTAAGCTACAATTTCATAATCTTAGAATAAATGCAAGATAAATACAGCCATAACCATTCAATAAAGAAGAATTGCAGAAAATTTACTTACAGTCACCAAGAATCATCTAGCAATAGGCTTAGTTGAACACTTCCACCAAGAAAAATGCTAGAACACACTAAAAATTGCCTCCTTCAAGAAGTGTGCACTAAATTTCAGCCAAGAAACCCTAATTAAGGCACAAATTTAAGACCTCACTTAAGTGTGAGTGAAAGATGATAAAAAATAAGATTGATTTTTCCCTTATTTATACAGTTACAATGACCAGAATTAAGTCAAAAAGGTCGACATGGCCAGTTTACATGTAATATCCATTTTTTTACATAAAAATGACAATTTAAACCCTAAATCAAGCAGAATGGGTGACATCATGCCCCTTTAGGGTGACGTTAGGCCTCTCTAGTGAAACTTTGGCCTCCAGGAGAAAAACGTTAGGCCTCCCAAGGCCTCTGGATCAAACCACACGTGCCACTTGGCACATAACTGCCTCAAAAGTGCCCATCAAACGTTGGTGATGTCAAGGGTCACAGAGTTGATTTCATTGGAATTTCAAGGCCAACATCATAGTAGGAGGGCAAGACCCCCTGGGTCCAGGCCTATCAGGTTGTCTCTGGTGGAACGCCCTCCTCTCTCTCTGGTGCAAGCCTATGTCCTGTCGTTGCCCCTGGTTAGGGTCTCAACATCCATCTAGTGGGATTTTAGCCCTATGGAGGTCCGAACTAATCATCTCCCCATATGTACCTGTCTGTCGGGTGTGGCCTTGCAACAACAGCAAGTACACCCTCCATGGGCTCATAACTCACAGGGATCATAGCAATTTCAATCACATCTAATAATCAAGTTATTTAAACATGTGCATAAAACCCCCCTTTCCCAGAAAAGTGCTCAAAGACGTTATGTTATTTTACAAGCCAAGTTTGGAGAGGACGTTAGGAGGTCCTATTGGGATAATTCTCATTGGATGTGGGATGTTTCTAGGTGAAGACAAATCCAGGCCATGTAAGTGGATGAGGTGATGAGGGATGCTTGAGAAATGGGTGCAGTGATGACAGGGGAATGTATGGCTTACTTGTGGGTGCCTATGAAAAGGGTGAGTTGCACCTTGTCATGGATGCAAATGTTTCCAAGCCCATTCAATTCCTTTTATCTTTTATCTTATTTCTTTTTCTTTCAAGAGACTAGTCAGGGGACACTGCCCTGGCGTGGTGACCAGTGGTGACAATGTTACCCACAAGCATTTCACGGAGATAAGGAGGTTGGCTCATGATGACACCCCCTTTCTCTTGGCTATGCCACCAAGAGCTAGTACCCTGGCGTGGTGATTGTTATCACTCCAAGAAACTCCTTAGGGTTGTAGGCTAAGAATG
>ML814238.1:76014-89022 GCA_009831015.1 Picea engelmannii | reverse complement strand
AGGGTTGTAGGCTAAGAATGCTTGGTAACTTAAGAATATGGTAGATTTTGTATGCTTGGAACAATAGGATAACTCAATAGCTAATGAAAAGGACCACTTCATACATTCGAATAAGACAATGCTTTTAGAACTCAATGATCAGATAACAAAGTTTGAATAGGATATGAAGAATACTAGTCTAGATAACCAAATACACAATGTGCAGGGTCACACAAGATAGCAAGAAAACCTTTAGTTCAAGTTCATGAGCTTAATAAGAAGATAATAGTTCTTAGAAGTTGAGCTAAACTGAAATAAAGTACAGAATGATGAAAGTATGAGAAAATATGTCATTGAAAACAAAAGAGAATTGTGATTCTATTATGAATAAAGAGTCTAGTACAATAGCCAAAAAATGTCTCCTAGATTGCCCTATAGTGCTCCAAATGTCTTTGGCTTTATAGCCTTACAAGATGAAATCTAGATCCTTGAAAGATGGATCAGATTTACTAAAAATAGTCAAATCAAAACAGATACAACAAGTGTAGGATGAGATCCTATAAAAATGGATCTAGAATACTAAAAATGGAAAATCAAAACAAAATAGGAAAAGGNCATATTTAATGATCTCTAAGAATAGTAGATTGTTGATGAAGTGCAGTTTTAGCCTCCCAAGGCTGTTTGATTTGGTCCTCCAAAGATAAAATTCGAATTGGATGATGTGTACAAAAACCATAATATTCTGCCTTTCAAAAAGATGCCAAATGTAGTTGAAAAACCTCTTTTTGACCTTATCCCTCAAAACTAGCCTTTGAATTAGACTTGATAATTCAACACCTGTTCATTTGAAGTGGTTTCAAACCATTCAAACTCAAAAAATCCCAATCTGGGCAAGAATTTGGTTTTTCTGGCCGTTACAGGATTTCACCAGCTAATTTACCCAAAAATCCGCTCCTTAGCTGGTGAAAGGCGGAGCTTTCACCAGCTAACTAGCAAAATTCAAGATGGGTTAGCTGGTGAAAGCGCAGATTTTTTTTAAATCAAATTTCTCAATCATGGAGAGTCTGTTTTGCATGCTTGAATAGTCGATCGACATCTACAAATCCTAAGCTTTCCAATGGTGCTTTCAAATCTTCATTTGGAGCCCGGGAAGCTAGTCAAATATTCCCTACAAGATTAGGCATCATTCTTACAGTGACCAAATGAATGGTAGTGTCATACCGCTACATGCCTTTGGACCTAATAGGTTGGCTCATGATGAGACACCCTATCATCCAACTAGGTCTTGATTTTATTATTTTATGGGTCCCTCTATTTCTTGTTGAGAAGACTTTTATTGTTTTCTCGGGGTTCCTGGGCGAAGCATCTGAAGGTTTTGTTATTTTGGATTTTATCTTTTGCTAACTACCTTTACCCTCTGGGCCTTTATCCCCTTCTTCCAACAAGGTAAGGTACAACCCTTTTCTATCTTGGCAAACCCAATGCTCGAACCAATGTAGGGCATGGATGAGAGGGAAAAAGATGAAAAGTGATAAGTATGGTGGGAATGGACAATTACCTTTCCTGAATCCACCCAATGGAAACTCAAACCCTATGGGAACCAACTTGCTAGGGCATCCTGTCATTCCCCCCAGTGTGAACAAGTGGAAAGGCATAAGGTCCAAGCACACATCAGAAGTAAAAAGAATTAAATCCAGATATTCAAATGTTTTGAGAATCAGAGTGACACATAGCATAACACCCGGACTCATTACCTCATGGAGCAAGACCCATTGTTGTTCAAGGACCGGGCTGATGGGATGGATGTTGCTAATACTGATAAGGTGGAGGCATTGAAGAGGAAAGATGGGCCCTCCAGGGCCAGGCTCAAGTCAATATGGCTCTTGGTACTCCATGTCTAGGACCTGTGGGCCTCGAGACACAATCTCCTTAGTTATCCCTAGGCTAGGGGATAACAAGGCCAATGAGTGGTGGTACCATGGGTTAGTCACCTTGGGACATGTTGGGGTCACTTCCTACCTGGACTTCACACAAAGGCTCATAAAAAGGTTTGATAGGAAGGATCCAGAGCTTCACTTCCGAGAGTTGGCTCAGCTCAAGAAGACATGTAGTCCGGAGGCTTATATATCTGAGTTTCATAGGGTTGTTGTGATGGTGACAAACATTTCAGAGGCCCTTTTGGTGATGTTGTTTGTTGAGGGGTTGTCGGAGCCTCTAGGGGGATGGTTCAAGGCTTATAATCCTACCTCTTTACAGGATGCAGTCAACAGAGCTTGTGACATGCAGGATGCAGTACCTAAAAGTAGGTTTCCTCCCAAACCCATTTTTACCCCAAAGACTAAGGAGACCAGACCACCTCAGAGGGATTGGGACGGAAATCCAAAACTGGATGAAGAGACTAGGAGAGAATTGAGGAAAAATAAATTTTGTTCCAACGGTAAGGAACCATGGGCACCAGGACACAGATGTGCAGGGAATGACAAAACAGGAAAGGCCCATTACATTGAGGTATACTCTGACAGTGACAGTGACGAGGATGGGGAGGTGGAGTAGGAATAGGACCGGGGACATCCAATATCTAGAGAGGAGTCTTCACAGGCTGGGGCTAAGGGCCCAGTCATGGCCTCGATGGCAGGATTTCCGAGATATCATACTTTCAGGGTCATAGGTGTCCTACAAGGGCACAAGGTGATAGTCTTGATTGATGGGGGGGCATCCCATAACTTCATTGACGCTAACATGGTCGAGAGGAGAGGAATTTCGACAAAGGAATTCGATGGGTTCACAGTAGTCATACAAGGAGGCCACCAGATGAGTTGCACCAAATGGATTCCCAATCTCACAATAACCATGGGAAACTACTCCATGACAGATGATTTCTTCGTGGTGGATGTACCAGACACCAATGTAGTGTTGGGCATTCAATGGATTTACTCTATTGGGAAATACATTATTGATCAGAGGGCCATGGAGATGGAGTTCAAAGGCCCGAATGGAAACAAAGTGGTCCTACAATCCTTGCACCAATACCCATCAAAGATTGTGTCATCGCACAACATGGAGGCAGTCATGAGGCATGGAGATATAGAGTGGGTTGTAGAGTGTTTTATTTCTGACAAAGAGCCACCCGACCGTCTACAACAGCTTCCAGAGGACTTACAGGTATTACTTCGCAAACATCATAAGGTATTTAGTGACATTCATCATGGCATTCCACCTGATAGAGATTTTGAGCATATCATAGAGCTAGAAGAGGGGGTCCAAGCAGTTATCACAAACCCCTATCGGCACCCTAAAGTTTACAAGGACGAGATTGAAAAAAACATCAAAGATTGTTGAAAATGGGCCACATTTGCCCTAGTTCCAACGCATTTGCCTCTTCCGTTGTCTTAGTCAAGAAGAAGGATGGTACTCTGCGGATGTGTATTGACTACAGGGCTCTAAACAAGAAGACAGTCAAGAATCGGTACCCCATACCCAGGATCGATGAATTAATGGATGAGCTCAGGGGAGCCAATTTTTTCTTGAAGATTGATCTTCGATCAGGGTATCATCAGATTAAGGTACGAGAGCAGGACGTACCTAAGACAACCTTTCGATGCCACTATGGGCATTATGAGTTTGTCGCCATGCCATTCAAGCTAACTAATGCCTCTGCCACTTTCCAGTCATGCATGAATCATGTGTTCAATAACCAACTGAGGAAGTTCTTATTGGTCTTCTTTGACGGCATCCTCATATACAACAAAACATGGGAAGACCATCTGCGACATCTTGATGAAACTGTATTGGGTATTATAGAGAGTCAACAGTTGTATGCAAAGGAATCCAAGCACAAGTTTGGTGTGACAAATATGCTCTACTTGGGGCATGTGATTGGGGCGAATGGGGTACATGTGCACCAAGAAACGATCAGGGCGATCATTGAGTGGCCAACTCCTAAGAATGTGACAGAACTAAAGATTTTCCTTGGTCTCTGCACTTACTACAGGAAATTTGTTAAAGGATTCTCATAGTTGACAGCACCACTCACTGGTCTCACCAAAAATGGGGCTTTCGTTTGGATAGAGGAAGCCTAGGAGACATTCGAGAAAATGAAGTAGGTGATGAGTTCATGCTCTATTTTAGCACTCCATGATTTCACTCAGCTCTTTGTCTTGGAGTGTGATGCTTTGGAAATTGAGATAGGAGTTGTATTGATGCAAAGCGGTCACACAATCGCGTTTGAGAGCCGCAAACTCCGAGAGTATGAGAGGCATTACTCCATATATTACAAAGAGATGTTGGCCATATTGCATGCTTTGACCAAATTCCGGCAATACTTGGTGGGAAACAGGGTCAAGGTAAAGACCGATCATAATAGCTTGAAGTTTCTCATGGAGAAAAAGGAGTTGAGCGAGCGGCAACAAAAATGGATCAGTAAAATCCAAGCGTACGATTTTGAAATTGAGTATGTGAAAGGCAAAATAATGTGGTTGTTGACGCCCTATCTAGGGTACCCACTCTCTCTCTCATGGAGATTTTAGTGGAATGGAAGGCACTTCTATTGGTAGAATACTCCAAAAATAGGTTTGCTTGTGAGATACTTGATGGTTAGGTTTATGATGACAGGTACATGGTTATTGATGACATCATATATTATAAGGATCGGATCTATTTAGTACCAGAATCTCAGTTGAAAGACAAAATTCTACATGCTGCACATACTTCTCCTTTGGCGGGTCCAGGATACTTGAAGACTTATAGACAAATTCGAGAGAGGATCGCGTGGAAGGGTCTCAAGTCTGATGTATTGAAGTTTGTATGGGAGTGCCACATCTGTCAGCAAAACAAGGCGGAACATACCCATCCAGCAGGATTGCTCCAATCGCTTCCCATTCCTGAACAAAAATGGGAAATCATTTTGATGGATTTTATTACAAGATTGCCTCTGGTTCATGGGAAGGATTGTATCTACGTGGTGGTTGACAGGCTTACTAAATTCGCCCATTTCTTTGCCATATCGTCCAAATACTCTGCAGTGTAGGTAGCAGAATTGTTCTTCAGAGAGGTATTTCGGTTGCATGGACTGCCCAAGACAATTGTCAGTGATCGAGACAACAGATTCATGGGGAGTTTTTGGCAGGGGTTGTTCAAACTCGTAGGGACAAAATTAACGCCTAGTACCAGTTATCACCCTCATACTGATAGGAAAACTGAAATTGTGAACAAATGGCTCGAGGGGTATTTGAGAAATTATGTATCGGGGCAACAAAAGGCATGGATCAAATGGCTACACTTAGGTGAGCATTGCTATAACACCACTTATCACATGTCGATTGGGATGTCACCTTTCAAAGCTTTATATGGTTATGACGCCACCACCTTTATGCACCGAGCATTTGGGGACAGTCGGACACCCAAAGCCAAAGATTGGATCCAGGAGGGTCAGGACATCTTGTGAACACTCAAAGATAACCTGCAAATGACAGAGAATCAACAGAAGATGTATGTCGACAAGCATAGAGTGGAGTGCAATTTCAAGGTGGGAGACTTGGTATACCTCCGCTTGCAGCCATACAGGAAGTCATCCTTGAAAATGAAAGGAGCA
The DNA here is from genome assembly GCA_009831015.1 of Picea engelmannii. Lineage (NCBI taxonomy): Eukaryota > Viridiplantae > Streptophyta > Pinopsida > Pinales > Pinaceae > Picea > Picea engelmannii. Next base: position 83,453 of record ML814238.1, on the reverse strand, counting down.
GAGAAATTGAAGCCAAGATTCTATGGTCCCTACAGGATTTCGAGGCGAGTTGGGAAGGTAGCTTATGAGTCAGAGCTTCCAGAGGGGTGCAAGATACACAATGGCTTTCATGTTGCATGCCTCAAGAAGGCAGTGAGGCAACATATTGTCACCTCTACATAGCTACTACCATTGGATGAGGAGGGGAAGTTGATTCTAATTCCGGAGGAGGTGTTGGAGACCAGAGAGCGGAAATTAAGGAACATGAGCATCAAAGAGTACCTGATCAAATGGAAAAATCTGCCTATCGAGGATGCTACTTGGGAAGGAGAGCAGATATTGCAACATACCGAATTACTATTGCTTTAGGACAAGTAATCTCAAACGGGGAGGACTGTAATGTCCCTGTTGGCCTAAGAGGCATAAGGAGTGGTTCCGCTAACCTAAATTAGTTCTCGTAGGCTAAGTTGGAAAAGTTACCTAGGGAACTCAACTTTTCATAGGAAATAACTTTATAAAGTGAAAAAGGGAAAAAGGGGAACATGGGTCTTAGGCAAATAAAGTCACTTAAAATTTATAAAGTGTGCAAGCATAAAGTGACTAAAAAGAAAATTAAAAGTAAAGTGAGCGGAAAATAACTCAATGGAGAAATAAAAGAGGGGAAATGAGGAGGCGCCCCTCACTCTTGCATTCACTCATTTGGAAAATAGATTTTTGAGATCTCTTGAGGAAAGAGTCTAGAGTTTTTGGGAACCCTTGTTCAACTACTAGTTTTGGTGTTGCAACTATACACCCTAGTCAGTTAAGGGAGTGATCGTTGCAGGTTTCTCATTGTGCTTCATTCAAATTGTGTTCATGTCCTTTAACAACAGAGTTTGGAAGTGTGGAGTTTAGTTTTCCCTTGGAGGTCGAGTTCCTTTCAGCCTGGGCACATATTGTAGCCTAGGAATAGAGTATAAGTCGAGTTCCTCTTGCTATTAGTCATTTATCTTCTGTAGGGACGCATCGTTGCACTATTGGGAACATTTATCTAAGTGTTGACTCATAATCTCTTTACTGGGCACTAGTACCTCTTGGTTGGGCGAATTATTTCTTGCTGAGAGACATCCTATCTCTGTAGAGCGCCTCATTATTGACTGAGCTTATATTTTATGTGTTGGGCGCATATATCTTGATTTGTGAGGGTTGTGTACGATTTCTAGAGGAAGGGGGTTGCTCCTTTCGAGGAACAAACAAAAGGGAATGTGGGTCTGTTGAGTTATTCCAACTTAGGCACGCTTTCCTTGAATATGGGCAACATATTTGTAAGTTGGGTGAGTTAAATTACTTGTTGTCTGAGTTGTCTCAGAGGGGAATCCTAATCGCATTGTTGACTAATGTTTTAAAGACAAAGGAAGTTGTTGTCTCATATTCCCACCCCTACATCAATATATACTTCAGCTTGAGGAGAATTCAGAACGGCTCATGCATTATACAGTCATGTGACTAAGTCAATCATATTGTTGTTATATATCTAAATTCAGATTTGAAGGAAACCACCCTCAACTTTATACACAAGTTCCTTATTTCTTTGTCAAATTTATTATTGCTAAAGTTTCATTGTAATTTTTGTTATTGTGAAGAATTAATTACAGCAATCATTTTGGGTAGTAGTCTCACTGAATATTGAGAATTTTAGGAGGTAGGAATTATGTATTATGACTTGATACTTGCATACACATTACTTACATCCATTATCTGAACTATCTAACAAGTAAAACGCTTCAACAATCAGTGGGAAAACCTTGACATTGAAGCAGAAATCTAAGAAAACAAAAAAACAGTGATTGGGAATACTACACTAGGACAACAAGGAAGTGGTCGTTGTAGGGTTGGACAACAAGCCCAGGAGGTTCGACCTAGGCCAAGGAGATCTGAACAGGTGCCAAGAAGGTTGGACAATAGCCAAAGAGGTGACCACGGGCTTGCTAGCAGCTTGGCCAGCAAGCAGAATGAGGTCACAGGTTGTTAGGAGGCTTGGTCAGTCTCGGGTATGGTATTGCAAACCCCAGGAAGGAGTAGCAACAAGAAGAAGAAGGTTGTTACAGGTGTGGAAGCATGCATATTCTTGTGTGGACAACTGGAAGGTTGTGACCACTATTAGGAGGGTTGTAGCAAAACATTGTAGGGTTGTTCAAGGGCAGTGAACAACAGACTTTGAGGGTTGCTCAAGGGCGGTGAATAACAGACTTCTGAGGGTTGCTCAAGGGCGGTGAATAACAGACTTCTGAGGGTTGTTACAAACTGTAACAACACACTATAGCAGTGGCTGAGGTGTCCAAAGGATCGAACAGGGCAACCAAAGAACTAGACAGCAGATTGGAGAAGTTGAGAGCATGAAAAGGCTAGAAGGACTCAACCTAGGCCCAAGTCTTATTCTCTTATGTCTAGAATTTTTACTATGATTGTACTTGGTAATTTTTTGGCATATTCTTACTGTAAGAAGTGGGTTATTGTCTTTGGTATGGGAGCCCTTTATTATGGATGTAAGAACTATAGATTTTGGCATTAAAATACTTGTGTACTTGTGTATGATTTAATTGCTAAGTTATATATTTTGTTGTGTTAAAGTAGTTAGGGATCTCAGTGTGTTTATGTTTACAGTTCAAATTAGGTAAATTTGTGCATAATTGTGGAAACATTAGACCAAACCTGAGGTGTAGTGAAATCTAACAATCTTTCTTTGGATTTCCAAGTCCTTTTTGCTCTTCCTCCAATGTTTTGTGACTTTGTCCCTTTACCACTGTTTTTTTAACTTATCCTTCTATTTCCCTCTCATCCTCTCCATGTGTCTATCTTCTTCCCCTCTTTTTCCACAACCCTCTTCTTACATGTGAGAATCTTACTACCAAGATCCTAATAATTAATAATTTCATTTTCCTTTAAAAATACATAGATGCTCACATCATTCCAAAAGTGCATGTTATTAAAATAAGAGTGAAAATACATAAATGATTTCATCACTAGCATTCCATTCCCAAAGTACATGTGATTGAATTAAAAGTGAAAAACTAGAGATGTTCTCATCACTAACAACCCATTCCCTAACAACCCATTCCCTAGGTGGATTTTATCAAATTAAGAAAGTTTCAATATATTACAAGTCCTTTGAGACATCTTAAATTAAGTTTGCTAAACTCAATTGAATTATCTAAGAATAATTATGGTTCTAATTGATCTAGCTACCTTTAGTGACCATAAAAGTTTGTTTAGTGAAGAATTTAGTACCCTCTTATTTAAACAATAACTAATGTACATAATACTATAATTTTTATTGTTTACCTAGAAGCCAACTTACACCGAGTAGCATTTTATTTTTAGAACTATTTAATAAAATATATTTCTATTTAAAATGTGTTTATTTTAGATAAATCAGATCTTATTATTAGAAAAATTGGCTCAACCACAAAAATTAGAATGTTGCCCTAAATCTTGTTATTTACTTGAAATCAAGACCAAGTGGTGCCATATAAGAAATAACTTATTATTTTAATAAATCAAAAACTCAATATCTATCTCATGATGAGGGTTTCACGACATTTGTAAAATTAAGTTATAACTCATCCATCAAGATTTATTTCTCACTATGATCTACCACACTTGAATGAAAAAATGTCATACAAAGTTTAAAGCCATGTACATGGCTTGAACATTTTTTTGGCAGAAGAGATGCCCCTCAAACCTAAGCCAAAGGAAAACTATATTATGTTGTGCATGCTTTAAGAATCATCTTAAAAAATAATTTCCAAGTTTTTCCTACCCAGTTTTCAAGTAATCCAAAATATTAACCCAGTCTTTATTAACCAATTTTGCAATTAAAAACATCAAAAGCATAATAGTGTTTTTGGCCCGTTCTGTGCAATGTCATCCATAGGCATTACAATATTTATAATCCAATCTCGTTTATAGATTTCTTATATTTCATGAGAAAAATGCAAGTACTACAATAATTGAAAATGTTTTTAAGTGTTATCACTTCAACAATTGTTAAGAAATACGAGTATTCGAGCAAAACAACTATTTTTTATGTATTTTGTATTCTTAAGCAAAAAGGTATTATTGAAAGTTCTTTCATTACATTGTATTGATCACTTTAGAAAATACTGTTTGGTGCAGTGCGGAGTTTTACATAACAGTGCTTGGCACAAAAACAATGAAATAAAAAGCTAGTTAGCCTGAATATTGACTTCATCCCCCGAACATGAGATCCGAATCATAGAGGACTTGAATTCAATATAATGATAGACCCAAGGATGGGCCTCCAGCGGTGCATCTTTTTCACAACATTGCTTGGTGCAAACACAACAGAGTACACAGCCGATAGTATAGAACCCAAGGATGAAATCCAAATGATGGTTAGCCTGAATATTGGCTACCTCACCCAACATGAGATCCGAACCATATATGACTTGACTATAATCATCGATCAAAGGATGGGCCTCCCGAGGTGTATCCTTTTCACAACACTCTGCTTGGTGCAAAAACAACAAAGTACAAAGCCATAGAATAAACTCAAGGATGAAATCCAAATGATGGTTAGCCTGAATATTGGCTACCTCCCCAAAACATGAGATCTGAACCATACATCACTTGACTATAATCATAGATCCAAGGATGGACCTCCAGAGGTGCATCCTTTTCATAACACTGCTTGGTGCAAAAACAACAAAGTACACAGTTAATTGTATAGAGCTCAAGGATGAAATCCAAATGATAGTTAACCTGGATATTGACTACCTACCCAAAAACATGAGATCCAAACCAAAGATGATTTGAATATAAGCATAGATCCAATGACAGGCCTCCATGTGTGTATTTGAGCATTGAACCACTTTCATCTTAGTACAGTGAAGGAAAATATTATCGACTTGAAAAGAAATACAAACAGTAGCAAAAAGCCACTAAGAGCTGAAATATAAAAGTATTAAGAAACCCTACATAATATTAGCCATGTTCTCATATCACATGGGTAAAAACCTAACTTATTTTTATGATGTTCTAAACTCGAAAATAAAAGCAAAATGAAATCAACTCTAAAATTCTGAAGCAATAATGCACATTCACGACTTAACATGAACCTTGTTTTTCAATGTTCTAAGCTCGAAATGAGCCCTGTTTTTCTGTGTTATAATCTCAGAAATAAAAGGTCATCATGTTCTGAGATCCAGTACTTTATATTTAACATGCAGAGCACCCAAGCCCAATTTACAACACCCGCATGAGCCTTGAAAAACAAGGCTGCTCACACCCACAACTGTGTTCTTCAAGTTTTCATTCACTTAAGCTTACCATCAATTACCAAAAGAGACAAAATGCATTAACGTACAAAACCTATTTCATCCACAACTGCAACGTGTAAGGCGTCAATAGCATGCCAAAAACTGAAATGTTAGGAACCCAACAATCCCTTTCATCAATATCCATAATTTGAAATGACTGTCCCTCCTATCCTTCTTGATTTTCTTCTGCATCATCCTCATCATCTTCTTCTGCAATTCTTGTCAACTCTTCTTGGATTAGAGATTTCATGTGAGCTTTCCTCTCCCTAAAATCCTGGTTAAAGCGCTCTCCTGCAAGTCATGACAACAATTTCATCCTTTGTTTAAAATCAGAATTTTCAAGAATCACCCAAACTAAAATGACAGAGGGCAATGAAAACATGATGTTAATCATACCCAAACGGTTGACAATATCAGAGAGAGTTGCCTGCACAAGAGATGCCCTGATTAATATACAAACTTACAAGATGCCGCCTTTTCCTAATATAGATGCTTGTGCAATAAGAAAACTTGTAATAACATTACTTTGAAAGTGTAGGACAGAAAATAGAGAAGGAAGCTTTCCAGCTTGCTTCTAAACTTACAGTTTCAAAATCCACTTCACTAAGAAACTCTCTAATTGCAGAACAGAGCTCTTCGTCGGTAGGATATGACAGGCTGGCTTTCCCCCTAGACCTCTTTTTTCCTTCTACAGGAGGTTTCATCAACAAAAGAGTTCCCTGAGTTCAGAATCTCAGAACATTTGTTGTGTGGTCATGTTTCAAGAAGAAGACACATTATCTCTCCACTTAGTGAGCATACATAGAGGTACAATTAATGCATCATAAGACTAAACAGCTGGAAGTTTTAAAAAAACAGCTTTGACCCTCCTGACAACAAGAGATTTTACCTTCCATTTCAGCTGTCTGCTTCTTGCGTTGCTTCTTGCCACGAGCAGACTCAGATTCATATGGTGCATTCAATTCGGTCCCACTTGTTTTTATATCTGCAGGAGTGTCGAGGTTAATTGAAACAGCATTCTCTGTATCAACAAAATCATTGCCCTGGTACTTTGCAATACGTTTAGTAGGCCTTTTCAGAGGTTTCCTGCCAAGGATTCTATTTGAAGCCTCTTCCGTTACTACAGCCTCCCCACTATTAACACTCTTGCCTTGTTTATCAGTATGCTTTGATGTGCCCCCTGGACCTTTCCTAAGTGTTAGTTTATCCTCAGTTTCACCTTTATCCTTCTCTGCATTCACTTCAGTTTTGATTCGCTTGGATTTCTTAGAAGTAGAGTTTGGAGAGCTTATCCCAGCTTTCTCAGGAATTTTTTTACCTGTTGTTTCATCTTTTATTTTCATATTCTCTTCATTTAGTACTCTCTTTGATCCTTTCTTTGGCAACCCCTTTAAACTTTTTCTTTTGGAAATATGATTTGCATCATCTTTCTTTCCTTCTGCACCATCCTCATCAGTAATTTCTTTCTGTGGCTCCTCACCAGACTCATCTTCCTCTGTGTGTTCATTATTTTTCTTATCTTCCTCATTTATATAGACTTCCTTGTTCATTCCCTCCACTTCAAAAGATTCACCATCATTTTTCTGCCTCTGAAACAATGTTATAAAATTGTAAAATAAAAGAACATGGCCAGATAAATACCTCCCATATAACTACAAGTTAAAAAGGACGGACATCTTGAGAATCAAACTTAACTGACACCAAAATAGTACTGAGAAGTTAGAACACACTTCAATAATTCTTATAATTTAAGTTTAATGACAGTAACCGAGATAAGTCATCACAGTATATCTTCAAGAACAACAAATTCCAAAATCATAAAAGAAACACACACAGACCCCAGAAATTCTTCCCGTATAACTGGGACAAGAGGAGAGAGAGAAGGCAGCCCACCTCAAAAATATAATTGCTTTGTATTTCAGTCATCTATGTGTTTATTTTGGTGCTTGTAATATGGTCCATCAAATGTGGTTGTAGAGTGTCTTGTTTTTGCATGAATTTAATACTTTGTGTTTTAACTTTTATTCTCTGTTTGGTCTTGTTGCCGTCTGTTGCAGTCCTTATACACACTTGCAAACGTGAGCTAAGTCCAGCTCACTTATTGTGTCCTTGGAGGCACAATGCCTAGGTTCACAGCCCACG
>ML814238.1:64304-75441 GCA_009831015.1 Picea engelmannii | reverse complement strand
TTAGGTGATTATTAGAGTGTTTTGAGAGTTTTATGACACTTTTTAAAGGTGATTTAGTGACTTGGCCGAAACTCACTTTGGCCTTAAAGTTGTGTTGTTTAAGCTTATGAATTCAAAATCATTAACACATATATGCTATGTGAACGCAAGTCACTAGATGCACAATTAAATAGCTTGCAAAAAGAATAACAAATGAGGGCAAGGACAACTTGCCAAGCAATAACTTAATCACACTTAAACCATGTATGAGAGCATTAAGAATGAAAGCATTAAGTGTGTTAAAGAAAGAGAGACGTGTTGCTTACTTAACCACTTAGAAACAAGTTACTTTAAGCATGTGGCCAATAACATCAATGATCTATGCAATGAAGAAATAAACCATCAAATTCTAGAGCACTTAAACATTTAAGATTTAAGATCTAAGCATGAGTCTAAAAATAAACGCTTGAAAGAACTAAGCATGCATGAGATCCAACTTTAGTTGATTAAGAGGCCCAATAGACTTACTCTAGGTAGTTATTAGGTGTTTGATCTAGATCTAGAACATATGTATCAAAATACTAAGCATTTAGATCAATAACACATTTAAGATTAACCTAACCTCTTGGGGTATTCCTCTCCCAACTAGGTAGGTGATTAGTTATCTTGTTTAGGTTAAACAATAATGATGTAGATATAAGCAAGCAACAACAAATGCAAGCAAGAAGATGGAGAAGAAACAAGAAAGCAAACCAAGCAACCAAGCTACCCACGTCCTAGGTTGAGAAGGTGCCCTTCACCTTCCAAACCTTACGTCCTACATCAAGAAGGCTCAAAAAAATGAAAAAGAAATGAAACCCTAGCTAGATCTACCTACCCAACAAGCTTACACAAAGAGGGAGGCCGTACCACTCCTTCCTCTACAAGTGTAAGCTACTAACACGCAAGAAAAAGAAGGGAAAACGTACCAAAATGCTAAGAAATGCAAGGTAGGGTTGAGAGATAGCTACCAAATCCCCAAAGGGGTCTCCAAGTGTTGTGTGCTCCTCCTTTGGACAGCCAAGAGCTTCTCAACCAGATCTGATATACCTGCAAAATCAGCAAGCTTTGCTTGCTAGAATGGCTACACACAACCAAGAAAAGTGAAAGGAGACCCTTGCTTTTGAGGGCAAAAGTTTCCTGCAAGAAAAAGTGATAAAATGAGTATAGAAATGACCTATCTAACTAAGCTATGCTAGCTGAAATGTATGAGAGTGAACAGCAATATAGATGAAGAGTAAAGTTGAGAAAGAGATGGAGTTTGAGTATGGCTCAAGGGATCTTTCGTAATCGAGGTGTTCCCAATGATGCCTTGAAGCTAAACCTGCAAAGATCTTGAAAAGTGATAGCATACGATAGACAATATGTTGCATGCATTAACAAGATGACATTTATATCCTATTAAGCATTCAAGATACATAGATCTACAAGCATGTGCATTACTAGATCTACCCAAATAACATTTTACCTTAGGATCCAAAGATGCAATCACCAAACAAAATATTAGAACAAGATTACCTCATGTGTATGGCAAGAAAAAGCATGTGCATAACTCTTCCAATAGTCCTCCAAAGGTTTCTCTTTATTACTCAAGAAAATAGATCTTGGAGAGTACTTACTCCAAAACCCTAAGAGCAAGAATGGAAAAATGGAACGATAGAGAGAGAGAGAGTGGAAAATCAAGTAGCATAAGAATAGCTCAAGATATGGTAAGTAAGAGAGGGTGAGAGGGGTTCCTTTTATACTTGGAGAGGCAAACTCACCCCTCTTGGATCTATGCCAAGTGTCTCACACCAAGCAAATGAGGGAATCCCCAAGGAGGGCGCACCACTTAGGGTTTGAGAGTGAGATCTATGGTATAGATGAGTGGAAAAAGTGTTGGGATCAAGCAAAGGATGTGTGAGAGGCATGGGATCCATGCTAGGTAAGTGAAGAGTCATAAATAAAAAAAATTAAAATTATTTGGAAGAGGGAGGGCGTAACTCCTCTTGGAGGGCGCACCACATGGGGGAGATGAAAGGTTAGGAGTGTTGGGATGAGGTAAAGGTGTCGGGGAGAGCTTCTAGAAGGGGACGTGAGGGCTAGAGGGAGTGAAAGCACATGAGAGGGGGGCCAAAGTAAGTCACAACGTCATCCACCTAGGAAAAACGTCAATCCCCCTAGGGGGGCGTAACTTTTTGATGTGGAGGGGGTGTAAAGGGTTAGAACAAGTTGAAAAAGGTAGGGAGGGTCATGTTATGCTTAGGGAAGCTCTCTCCAACCATCATTTCACCTTTTTACATCCTTAAACTCATTATTACAAAAATACATTTTTGCCATGATTGGACTTTAGCAATTAAAATCGTTGTTTTAGACTGACTGACACTCTGGGTGGACTAACCCATGGCTAAAGTTGTCTGACTGAGATGAAATTTGGTCCATGGATGTAGGGGGTGCTATTCCATTTCTTTTGAGCACAAATACCCCTATCAAAAGTCCAAGGATCCAGTTTTTACAATTATTGCTCAAAAATAATTAATTAATTAAATAATTAAACCTCCAAACTTAGGGAAATTTAATTAAAAATTAATTAATTAAAAAAAACTATACTAGACTCGACGAAATTCCGCGAAACTTTCTAAGATGTCTCGCATGGTCATTTACAATGATTCCCTATAATAGTTACCAAAACATAAGCCTACTAGAACGTCATTCACCACTTTGAAGGACTTATTGCAAGTGTGAGGGAAAAACTCAAGGGAAATCAATAAGGCTGAAAAGCCAATTGATAACCTGAGGATAAAAAACCCTTGGTGAAAGGAACTCTCCCAGTGAACCGATCCCAAGGTAACTGACCTAGACATGACTCATGCAAACCTATTACATTATTGACCCACGCAGGGGTGCGGAAATTCCAGTTACAAAATAAAGTGTTGGGGCCAAACACTGCCCTGTAGGACCAAAAGTCTTCAACAACATGGCATCTGATGATGCATCTCTTCATGGCACATGAGTTGACCACATGTGCTAAATAGGCGGTCAACACCGTCCTTATACACACTTGCAAATGTGGACCAAGTCCGATCCACTTAGTGTGTCCTTGGAGGCACAATGCCTAAGTTCAAACCCACTGTCACCTTGACTTGAACTTCTTCCATCTTACTCCTAGGGAAGCCAAGGGGGGTAGACCCTAGTTACTATATGAATTAAAAGATTATGTCTACGAGTTAATTTTAATTGGTTAAAGGTTTGGAGGAATCTAGCCTATATGAGAGGCAAACAATGCAAAGTGCAAGATTTTAATGCAAAGGAAAACCCTTTTCCTAAGACAAATAGGACTAGTGCCTAAAGTTAGGCAAGGTCAACGAAAGTTACAAAGGTTTTAGGATTTACAAAAGATTACAATTTGATACAAAAAGGAATTACTTTATACAATTTACAATTGAATTAGAAACAACTATCAATACAAAAAAATACAAAGAATACTAAAGATACAACAACAATATACAACTATTAACAAATGAAATAGGCAAGCACTATCTTGAAGCTAACTTGAACTAACTTTACTTATTTTTGCAAGGAAAGAAAAGATTACTCAAAGAAGATCACCACAACACAACAAGCCAACAACCCAAACAATGAAGTGCCTCCACAAGATGCGCAACTTCAAGGGGTTGTCTTCAATGGCGTCAACACACAATTATAAACCCAAACAAGAAGTACCTCCACAAGATGCACAACTTCAAGGGGTCAAGCAAAGATGAATCCAAGATCAAATAAAAGAGCCTCCACGGGCAAGTGCGCAACTTCAAAGTAAACTAGCTAATCATCCACAAGGGCTCAATAACATTGTATGTAAAATAACTTAAAGTGAAGGTGCTTGCACAAGATTATAGAGCATAAACCATCAAAAGATAGATTATGAAATTAGCCCAAGCTTGAATTAGATAATTTTTAGGATTGCCTAAGTTGTTTAAGTGAAAGTGAATCCTAAAACTAAGTGACTTCCCTAGAACTCTCCCCACTTATACCAAAAGGACTGTTGGGTACTCAATAAGTGAGGCAAACAAGGCCCCACCCTAGCTCCACAGGTCAATCCAAGGAACAAAAGTACTCAAACAAGGGGGGCATCTAGTGTAGTGAGACCATCCCTGATCTAGCACACCAAGCTCTTTCCTTAAGTCCCTTTTCTGATAGCAAAGTTGAGACAGTTAAAGGTGCTCTAATTAACTAGATAGATTGAAGCCCTATGGATCTAAGGTAAATTGAATCTTAAAATGATTAAGTTAAGTTAAGTGAGTGCTTGCAATGTAAAGTTCTTGAAAAGTAAATGACAAGAAAGTAAAGATAATTGAAAGTACAAGTGCTTGAAAGTAAAGTAAAGTAAAGTAAATTGCTTAAACTTGAAAAAGATTAAGTGATTGAACTTGAAAACAAAGCAAATACTTGAAAATAAAAGAATTGCTTGAAAAACACAAGTAAGTTACTATGCCTCCACAACTTAAGCAAAACATGAAATGAGCTTCAAAGATCTAAAGATAAACCATGAAAGACAAGCACTAGAAACAATAAACCATCATCTAATCACCTAGCCTTACGATTTGGGATGCTTGGTTTGGCCAAACACTATCCTAGGTGTAGGCAAACAATAAAGAATTAAAGAACTTGAAAAGAAACTAATTCTATCCACGCAATCTTGTCTTAAGGACAAGTGGGGCAGACTAGAAATGAAAAGACAATGCTGAAAATAAAACTAATTAACTAGCCTTACGATTTTGCATGGTTGGTTTCGCCAAACTCTTTGCAAGGTGTAGGCAAATTAGAAATTCAAAACGCAGAAATTTTAAAATGCTTCAGAAATGCAAGCCCTTGGGACTCCCTTGGGCTTCCTTACAATGAGAAAAAGAGAAAGGAAGAAGTGGGTATTTGTTACCCCAACTTGGGAGATGTTTGTTTGACTTTAGATGGCCCCATGTGGGTTGTTCTTCCCTGTTTCTGTCACAAACCTGCAAAAAACCAGCAAGTAAAACTTGCTGGAAAAGCTGCAGAATTGACAAAAAATCTGTAAAAAAAAATTGTTAGTGAAAACCATAAATTTGTAGTACAAAACCAACAGTATATATATTCGATTTTGGTCTATTTCAGAACATAAAACTACCCAAATATAGAGGAAGATGAACAGAAAACCAGAACAGAAAATATTGGAGGTTTTAAGTGGATGATGAGGAAGATTTTCAGATCTGAAATCTATCTTCAAAATCATTAGGTGATCTGCAATTCCTTGAAACAATGCTACAGAAAAGAGAAAGGGGTGAGCACATTCAAGTGATAAAACAAAATACTTTGTTAGATCCAAAAGAAATACTCACTAGATCTATGATAATACTACCAAAAGATCTACCCAAGCAAAATACTTTGTTTAGGATCCCTACTCTAGATCTACAACAAATGAAAACAAGAAATAAAACTAGAACAAATCACCTCATTAAGCAAGATGGCACCAAGAAGGCTCTCAACACCATGTATCCTCCAAAGATTTATTGTATTAGAAGCAAGCTTGGACAAATACTTGCCACAAGCTTGAGAAAAGAATGAGAGACAAGAGTGGGAGAGAATGGAGAGGAGAGGAGAAATTTGGGTAGAGTAACCTTGCACTGAGAATGGATGTGAAAAGAGGAGGGGAGGGGAAGGGCTTTATTTATACTTGAGGAAGCAAGAGCTACCCCTCTTGGACGCTTTCCAAGTGTCATCCTCTAAGCATTATTGAGCATCTCAAGGAGGGGGGGCACACTTTCTAGGGTTTCAAAGGTTTTAGGATTTTAGCACACGAGTGGGGTGTGAGTTGGCAACTTTATTGACCATGTCCAACATCAAATTAGACAAGGGGGTGCACTTAGGGAGAGAGGGCCCTTTTCCAATTAATTTTTCACTTTCTATGGTTTTCTCTCCAAGGGGGGCGCAATTTCTCTAGGGGGAATGACTTAATGAAGTGGTGGCTAAGTGATGAGGGTGTAAAAAGGTTAGGAAAGGGGTTTGGGTAGGTTAGGAAAAGGTTGAGATAACTTCTCCCACTCTTTCTCTAATCAATTTGTTCTTTTTACAAAAATTTGACGTTTTGACTATGTCAATTCAAGCAATTAAATTGTTGTTTTAGACTGACTTGGACTCCTCATGGACAAACACCTAGCAAAACTTGTCCAATTGAGTTGAAACTTGATCCAAGGGTGCAGGGGGTCTCATTCCATTTCTTTTTAGCACAAATACCCCTATCAAAATCCCAAGGACCTAGTTTTTACATTTTTTATCAAAAATTAATTAAAATTACCATTAACTAGGTAATTTAAAAAAAATAAAAAAATAAATACTTTAGACTCGACGAAATTCTGCAAGACTGTAGGAGATGTTTAGTATGGTCATTTACAATATTCCTAGACACTAGCTACCATAGGGCTCAACCATTAGAATGTCTTTCACCACTTTGGAGAATTATTGTGGGAGTGAAAAACTCGAGGGAAATTAATAAGGCTGGTTAGGCCAAATTAATAACCTGAGTAAAAAAAACACTCGATGAAAGGAACTCCTCTAATGATAAAGTCCTAGGCAACTAACCTAAACTATGATCCATGCAGACCCATTACATTATTATCCCACGTAGGGGAGCGGAAATTCCGATTACAAAAATACGTGTTGAAGGCCAAAACTGCCTTGTAGAACCAACAAATCTTCAACTTGTAGCACCATCAGGTGCATATCTTCATGGTACATGGAGTTGACCCCCTAGCTGAAATAGGTGGTCAACAGGTCCATATTGATGCGTGTCTATTTTGCAAGAGGGCATCTATCTTTGGTAGAAGAGAAGGCATGCACTACCAGTATAAGGAGTGATCATGTTTCATCCATCAAGGCAATTGATATATTTATAGGCTTACGGTGAAACTCTAACGTTGTCTTTATGTATGGTGTAATCTAGTGTTAAGAAGCAAGGAGGTGTGTAGACAGTTGTGACTGCCCAATTTCCTATTGGCCAGTCACTATATAGAGACATGCAGATGATGTGGAGAGTTGGCCATTCTTCACGAGTCTTGAAACCCCTGTAAAGCCCACCCAATATCCTCTGTAAATATTTGTTATAACTTTTAATAATGAGAGGCATACTTCAATTTCAGTTTGTTGCCATATGTGACAGCAATTTGTATCTCAAGTGCCTGCAAGTACATAGTTTCCATATGCATTTGTATTCTTCTCTTTTAGTTTGATGACACTTTGAAACTTGTAGCTTGGGGAACTATTGAAGATTATTGTCTTTGTATGAACAATTCACGTAAAAAACAAGGAGCAACATCTGGCACCATTGTTGAAACATAATTGACACACAATTGAGTGGTGTACATCTGTGTGTGTGAGATAAGATAAGATAATTTTATTAATGTCCAACAAATGACCACAAAAGTAGGTCAATGGGACTCAGAGCTACATCAAGTATGAGTACAATGTGGGCGTGCAATCACAACTCCTAGATAATGCCGAAAATGTTGAAAATAACATAAAAAAAGAAATCTAAAGTCAAGTAGTCTCAAAAAGTATATAACCATAATAAGAGAGACAGAGGTTTGATGATGAGATTGTCAAGGTCCCCCGGATCGGATTGTTGAGGGCGAGGGGGGGCGAACAGGGCACTACCTCACTGTCGGAGTCCTCGGGGACTATCAGAAGGTTCGGCTTTATGACCTTGGGGGGATGTAGGAGCGGGGGATACTCCTAGCATCCGAGGTCGAAAGAAGGAAACTCCAAATAGAACTCTAGTAACTCGTATGAAACTAGGAGGTGGTCCGACGAACGAGAGGTGCCCTACTCTGGAGTTGTCTGGAGCTAATCCCTCTAACTCTCTGAGAATGTGTGGATTGATGTGTCGTACAACACTTCTGAATCGGTCTCAATGATGATGATCTGTCTCCCCGAGGGAGAAGTTGAGGAGAGACACGAGGTCTCACCAGTCTACTGTCTAGTGTACTTTGGGATTGAACCCTCTGCTTGTTGCTCCGACCTGATGGGTTAGCATGAAAGTATGAGGTGATAGTCCTGGTCATCCCAAGGCAATGCATGGCATGCAGGAGCTGAGATCTGTGGCAAAATAATTCCCTGATGAAGAGGGCTAGGCATCTCTGGTCCTGGTACCAGAAGAAAGTAGAGAGTGAGCCCCCTAAGTCCCTATATAGGCAATGGTAGCGTCCTCTGATCTCATAATAAATAAGACACCTAAATATGAGGTGCATCTTTGTCTCTGACTCCTGTAAGTGGCACATCTAACAGATCCTATCGGACCGCGGTATATGGTGGTCCCTCTCAATCCGGAGCCGATTGGATCCGAACCGGAGCTAACCCAAAGGAATCCTGAGTGAGTGTATCCAATGTATGCGTGTGTAAGAGGGGCGGACTACGATCCCATCTTGTGTCAAATTCTAAGCTTTCAATGCATTCAATTTTAGATCTGAAAATTACTTCCAAGTGACCTCAAACAATAAACTAGGGCTATTATCACTGAATAATTTTACACTGAAATTATGACAAAAAATTATAGCAGAAGCACAAACATCAAAAAAGAGAAATCATCCATGCACAAGAGACACTAATTTTATCCAGTAGAATTTTTAGATTGAGAATCTCGAGGACAAAAACCAATCCTCTCAGCAAAATTACAACTTCAGCAAAATTTCAAAAATTCTTCCAACTTACAAATCTATTGCAAACCCTAGTTGACGTCACCTGTACCACTGTTGAGGTCACCATGTATGGATGTTGACGTCACCCTGCAGTTCGCATTTTTGGTTTGACGTTGTAAGACTCACACGTGTGGGTTGTCTCTACTGCTATACGATTCGCACGTGTAGTACGGCCTACAACAAATCCATCGTACGATCTGCACATGTGATTGTTCAGTTGTTGTACGGTCACACTTGTGGTACAGCCTACTGTACGGACTGTATGGCTCCACGTGTGTAGCCTCTTCCTCCTCTCTCCTCACACGTGTGGCTTCTCTTCCTTGGCTGGAAAACTGAGAAAGAAAGACCAAAAACCCTAGATCAGATTTGCCCAAGTGAAGAATTTCCTTACTGAAATTTGCCTCCTCAATCCTCTTGGCAAGAGTGCTCACTCACTCATGCCAACACCATAATGACAAGATAAGATGTGTGGTGCCTCCTCACATTGCCTCTCCTTTTATAGGAGTCTAAAAGTGAGTTTAGAAGTCCCTTCTAAACTCAACATTAAATTAGAATTGTTTATTCCTCCAAGTGGGTGCCAAGCCCCAACTCTACATAAAAGGGGTTTTCACAAAATAAAAATGCAATGTGAGTGCCAACAAAGATTCCCACATGCTCAACACCAAGGCCAATGTGAGAATACCTCCCCGATGCTACAAAAACATCAACATCCCACAGCTCCAAAAGAGAGAGATAAGAGGATAGAATGGAATAGAATAGAATTTAATTAAAACCTCTATGAGGCCAATTGGCCCATGGGACAAAATATCTTACATTTCATTGTAGCATTTCTTTAAACAAATATAAGAAGACCAAAATTCTAAGAATATGGAGAAACAAAAAAAACAATATACCACATGGGGTATCAATGAAGTTGTTGCATTACTTATGTGTTCCCTTTGAGGAGGGTCACCTAATGGGGTTGTGTTGTGGCTTGCAACATCATTTCTTTGAAGAGAATCATCCTTGATGCCATTTTTGTCGTGTCCTCTACCTATGATTCTTGAAATACTATATCTTGCTCTCTTCTAATACCACCTCCGCCCTGATATGAATATATGTTAGTGTCGTGAGACTCAACCAAGACCCGCAAGCCTTTCCAAATCTTGTCGAGTCCATCTGGAAATGAGTAACTAGTGAAAGCTAGTCCTTAAAACCAATGTTCCACCATGTTTCTAGGAGGCAAGAGCAGGGAAACACATTCGGGGTGTAGAAATTTCTCAAAATATTCAAAGTTCAGAAATTTAACCTCTAATCCTAGAGATTTCTTGGATCTTTACACTATGAATTTCATCCTTAGGGTTGTTATGAAATATAGTATAAAACAACATCGGAAAAGATACAATATTTCACTCTCTAACAAGTCAATCTTCTAGGCAATCCAAGGGGAAAAGATAAGTTTCATCCCTCTAGGGAAACTTATCATGTATAAACCAGATCTGAAAATTCACTTTTATAGCAGATATAACAGCAGCAAAACAGCCCTTGACTCCTTCAAAGATGATGTAAAATCACTCAACAAAATTGCCCTTTACTTATGTCAAATTCGTAAGACGTGTAGCTATATATAACAATACATAAACATAAACGGCTGAAAATAAAATCTGGAATTACACATGTAATGTTCCCCACCTCTTGATGAAGAGGTTTGGGAAGACTTAGTGGTCTAGACATCCCCACTAGACCATAGTCTCACACAGCATGGGGAAAGTCAACCAAACTAATGTTATATTTTGAAGTTGACTTGGGAAAAAGGGCAAAAAGTAACTCAATGAAGAATTAGAACGCTAGAGGTTGAGTTAGGAGTTGAACCTAGGGGTTAAACTAACTCAACAGGAAAATAGAATGGAGGTATAAAATAAAGGCTAGGGCACACCTTTCAATCAGCTTGGATATTTGGTATTTTGCTTGTTGAGCTCTTGAGCACACAGTTTTGAGGGTTTTGACATTAAAAACCCTAGAGAACAACTCAGTGGTGAAAGATTCCACTCACCTTGTTCCAAGCTTGGTCTCAGGGATGAAATACTCCACCCACACCATTCTACACTCATCATCTATTCAGGAGAGCAGCAGGGCCGTACCAATTAGGGTTTTCCAGCAGGGGCGCATCATTGCTTGAGGAACAGTTCAATCCATCTATTTGACAGAGCTTTTGGAGATTCTAGCATTTGGGTTTTTCTTGCAGGACCTTGCTCATCAGTATGGAGGTTTTCTTGAGGAGTTACTACGACCAAGTTATTATCTACAGGTTGGGACGGCTTTGAAGGGAGGTCATCTTGGTGATTCAGTGATTCTCAGAACTAGGAGGCTCTATCTCAGATCTGATCTTGAAACTTCTCCTAGGGGCTTGTGGCTGCCCGATCTATCATCCTAGAGAGTTT
>ML814238.1:0-13704 GCA_009831015.1 Picea engelmannii | reverse complement strand
GGACGTCTCCCTTGGACTAGCCCTCCTAAATAGAAAGAGCCCCCCATCGAGGTGACAGTGGGTGGGGAAGCTCCTGTTACGCCGGTTTTAAGCCTTGACTCAAGCTATCTAAACCCCTCCTACAAACCGTGCGATAACAGGCCATATTCAGGGTTTCAGGAGGGCCATACCATCTTAGGGTTTATGCAAATTGGAGGGGAAACTTCAGTGTTTGAGTGCCATACTTCAAGAGGAGACTTCCAGTGTCTTGATCTATCATTGAGGAGGGTTTGGCAGCGTTTGGAGGGCTTCGTCTTCAAGAGGGCCGAGCCTTGGGTGCTTATTGTCTTCAGCAGGTCGTACTAGCAGTTAGCAGGGTCGTACCAATTGATGGAGGGTTAGGCCGAAACCCTGGTTTTGCAGTTGAGAGTTCATCTTCTATTGCAGCCTTTGGGAGGCTTGATTTATATCTCCGAGAGCATTTTGTATGCAGCTCCATTATTGTCTTGAAGCCATCTACTTCAGATCTGCTTCTCTATTGTATCAGGTGCTTGCTTTCTTATAATAAAGTTCAGCGATTTGCTTGTGGTGCCTATCTTTTGTAGTGTTGATGATCTTCATATGATTACAATGATGCTTGTATAAATCTGTCGCTGAATAACTGAATAAACCCTAAGGCCGAAATGTTCAAGGCCAACCTGCATACACAACAGATAATAATCAAATCAGTAATTAGTTAGTGATTCCGAGCAAAAAATTGGCTTGGGATCATTACAGTGGTATCAGAGCTTTGATCCTCCAAATCTGTGGGGGATTAGCTCATGCAGAGGTACAGTGGGATCTTTATGGGCAGCAGGAAGAAACAACCCAGTGAAACAAAAGCCGAAATGGAGGGTTCAGGAGATGACCGTGAGCCACAGGGCTTGGCCTACTTAGCAACCGAATTCCATAAGACCCTAAATCTTACGGAAAGCAACCTGGTTCATCACTTGCAGGAAAGTCAGTAGACAAACCGAAGGGAACAAGCCGAAATCACTGAGACCTTAAAGAAGGTAGATGGGAATCTGAGAAGATTGATAAGAACCAGACGATGATAACCCAACTATTGATGCAGATGACTCATCAGGGAAAAGACGCTGAGACGTACAAAAACAAAGTGGCTGGTGGATCTCGTGGATATGGTGGGTCTGGTGGATCCCATGGTGAAATTAGATATAATCCGGAGAAAGCTCCCAAATCCGTGGGAAGCCATGGAGGAGGTGCGTCATATGGACAAATGGGTAGCAGGGCTAACCCTAGACCATACTTGCCCACATTCACAGATGAACAAGTGCAGCAGGAGCAAGTGGACAACTTTGTGGAGCAAATGGCACAGTGTACTAAGGAGTACTACGGCTTGGATATGATCATTCAGAGGCAGATGTCCCTGGATCAATATTGCCAACTCAAGTTCAGAAATAAGCCCAAGTCGAACCACAGAAGCAGTTTTGAGTTTGAACGAAGAGCAGGGAAGATAGAGATCCCCTACTTTGATGTTACAGCCAAGATAACAGCACAGGCATGGGTGCAAAAGCTGGATACCTATCTACAACTTAATCCCATGAAAGAGATGGAAGCCATCAAATTTGCCACCATGTACTTGGATGGCAAGGCTCATGATTGGTGGTACCATGGACTCACCACACTAGGCCACAATCAAGTAGTGTCCTACACAGAATTCACTCAGAGGCTCATTGATATATTTGATCAAGGGGATCCAGAGCTACACTTCAAGGAGCTCACACAACTTAAACAAACAAGTATGGCTGAGGCATTCATTGAAGAATTTCAGAGGTTGGCCGTGATGGTTCAAGATATATCACCAACCAGACTCGTGATGCTCTTCACTGAGGGGTTGATGGAGCCCTTGAAGGGTTGGGTAAAGGCTTTTAAGCCTACCAACCTACAGGATGCTATCTGGAGGACGAGAGACCTAGGACCAGCTGCTAGGCCGAAATTTGTACCCAGACCACCTCTTAACGCTGGAGGAAGAGACCAAAGGCCTCCAGTGAACCAAGGAGGACATGACCTAAGGGGTTTTGACAGGGGTTGTGGCAGAGTGGACGAGAACACCAGGAGGGAACTGAGGAGGAAGCAACTTTGCTTCACTTGCAAAGAACCATGGAACCCAGCACACAAATGCATGGGTCGTGGTCAAGTGCATTACATAGAAGTCACTTCAGACAACGAGGAAGAGGAGGAGATCGGCCAGATATAGAACATCGAGGTCGAAACCATTGAGACAGCAGAGGAGGAGATCACAGGACAGGACAGTACGACTGAGGAGAAAGCCACCAGGGCATCTATCAACAGAGTGCCCAAATATAACACCTTCCAGATGAGGGGAGTCTTGCAGGGACAGAAGGTATCGGTTATGATTGATGGGGGAGCCTCTCATAACTTCATTGATTCAGCATTGCTGAAAAGGAGGCATATACCCACAGTAGAATTTGAAGGCTTCAAGGTGGAGGTAGCAAGTGGAAGCACTATGCCTTGTGACAAGTACATTCCTGGTATGAAGCTCACATTGGGTAGGCATGAGCTGGTACAGGACATCTATGTCATGGACATCCCAGATACCAACATCATCCTTGGAGTTCAGTGGCTCAGTACGTTGGGGCCTATCACCACCAACTACAAAACCATGGAGATGTCATTTACAGAGGAGGTTGGACGAAAGGTAGTGCTCCGAGGCATGACAGGTAATGCTGCAAAGGTAGTCACGGCCAAGAGGATGGAGGCCATCTTCCAAAGAGATGAGATAGTATACGCAGCAGAATGCAGGATTTCAACACGTGTGGATGAGCAGGGTAAGGTTCACTACACCCCAGAGATCCAAGAGATCCTTGACAAGCACCACAAGGTGTTTGGATCGATTCCTCCAGGGGTGCCACCAGATAGGGGGTTTGAGCATATTATTGAGCTAGAGGGAGGAGCTAAACCAGTCATCACCACGCCATACAAGCATCCGAAGAAGTACAAAGACGAGATAGAGAAGGCCATCAAGGAACTTTTGGACATGGGGCACATCAGGCCAAGCACTAGCCCTTTTGCTTCTTCAGTAGTGCTAGTTAAAAATAAGGATGGCACTATGAGAATGTGCATCGACTTCAGGGCACTAAATAAAAACACAATCAAAAACAGGTACCCGATACCAAGGATTAATGAGCTGCTAGACGAACTCTACGGAGCTGTCTACTTCACAAAGATTGACCTTCGTTTTGGCTATCATCAAATCAAGATGAGGGAGGAAGACATCTCAAAAACAGCTTTCAGGTGTCATTACGGCCATTATAAGTTCTTAGTGATGCCCTTCGGGTTAACCAATGGCCCTGCCACGTTCCAATATTGCATCAACTATGTGTTCAACAAGCAGCTGAGGAAGCACCTGTTGGTATTTTTTGATGAATTGCTCATTTACAGCAAGACGTGGGAGAAACATCTCCAGCATGTGGATCAGATTCTGTCAATCATGGAGTAACAGTCACTATACGCTAAGGAGTCCAAATGTGAGTTTAGAATGACAGAGGTGCTTTACTTGGGGCACATCATAGGAGCAAAGGGGGTACAGGTACATCAGGAGAAAATTAAGGCCATTATGGAGTGGCTTACTCCTAAGACATTCACGGAGTTAAGAGGATTTCTGGGCATATGCACGTATTACCGGAAATTTGTCAAGGGGTTTTCTCAGTTGTGTGCACCCTTGACAAATTTGACTAAGAAAGGAGCCTTCAAATGGAATGAGGAAGCTCAAATGACGATGGACAAGATGAAGAAGGTGATGAGCACGTGCCCAGTCTTATCCCTTCATGATTTCGACCTGCCTTTCACCTTGGAATGTGATGCATCAGGAGAAGGGATAGGGGCCGTACTAATGCAGAATAGGCACCCTGTTGCCTATGAGAGCCGAATACTCAGGGGTCCTGAGCTACTCTACAGCATTTATGACAAAGAAATGTTGGCTATCATGCATGCACTAGCCAAATTCCGACAATATCTGGTAGGTGCACGGTTTGTGGTCAAATAAAATCATAACAGTCTTAAATACCTATTAGAATAGAAGGATCTAAATGGGAGGCAGCAAAAATGGGTAAGCAGAATACAGGCCTATGACTTTGACATTGAATTTGTCAAAGGGAAGAACAATGTGGTGGCTGATGCATTATCTAAGAGGCCATCCATCTTTTCCATGACAGGTGTATCGGTTGACTGGAAGGACCACTTGGTGATGGAGTATGCAAAGGATCAGTTCACATGTCAATTATTGGATGGACAGGTACAGGATGATAACTTTAGGATTATAAATGGACCTCATCTACTACAAGGGCCGAATCTTTTTGGTTCCTGGATCGGCCTTCAAGGCCAAAGTGTTGCAGGCGTGTCATGACTCACCAATGGCAGGGCACCAAGGGATCAGTAAGACGTACAGGCAGGTAAGAGAGAGGTTCTCATGGAAGGGCCTCAAGGAGGATGTAATAAAGCACGTCAAGGAATGTACTACATGCCAGATGAACAAGGACGAGCACACTCACCCAGCGGGATTACTACAACCCTTACCCATTCCAGAGCACAAGTGGGAAAGCATATCCATGGATTTCATCACCGGGTTGCCAAATACACAGGGGAAGGACTGCATTTTTGTAGTGGTGGACAGGCTGACGAAGTTTGCACACTTCTTCTCCATAGCCACAGACTTAAGTGCAGCACAGGTGGTCGAATTGCTCTTCGGGGAGATTTTCAAGTTGCACGGCCTACCCAAAACCATTGTCAGCGACAAGGATAGCAGGGTCATGAGTACCTTTTGGCAAGAATTGTTCAGATTCGTTGGTACGGCTTTGAACCCTAGCACCAACTATCACCCTCAGACGGATGGACAAACCGAGATAGTCAACAAGTGGGTAGAAGGTTTCCTCGGGAATTATGTAGCAGGACAGCAGAAGGCATGGGCCAGGTGGTTGCATTTAGGAGAGTACTGCTACAACACCACCCAGCATGTGTCCATAGGCATGACACCATTCAGAGCCTTATACAGCTATGATCCACTATCTTTTGTAGAGATTGCTTTCGGTGACAGCAGGGCACCTGTGGTACAGGATTGGGTACAATAGAGCCAAGACATTCTCAGGGAGCTGAAGGATCATCTACAGAGAGCAAAGAACCAGCAGAAGGTCCAAGCAGACAAGCACAGAGTTGAGCGTACTTTTGAGGTTGGTGACTTAGTCTATCTAAGGCTCCAACCATACAGACAAGCTTCCATAAAAAGAAGTGGAGCAGAGAAGCTACAACCACGTTTCTTTGGGCCTTACAGGGTTAGCAGGAAGATAGGGGTCGTAGCTTATGAGCTGGAGCTCCCACAGGGTAGCAGGATACACAATGTCTTCCATGTGTCTTGCCTGAAAAGGGCCATCGGCCAACACATCACGCTCATCGAGATACTACCTCCCATGGACGAAGAGGGGGAGCTTGTCTTGATTCCAGAAGAGATACTAGAGGTTCGGGAGAAGAGGCTCAGGAAGAGAAGCATCAAAGAGTACTTGATCAGGTGGAAGGATCTACCCATTGAGGATGCCATGTGGAAAAACAAACAAGTGGTAAAGGAAGCAAGTTTGGAATTGCTTGAGGACAAGCAATTTCTAGCAAGGGGGACTATAATGTGACCCACCTCTTAATGAACAATTTTTTAGAAGACTCAGTGGCCTAGGCATCCCCACTAGGCCATAGTCTCACACTGAGGGGAAGGGTCAACCAAACTAAGGCTATATTCTTAAGTTGACTTGATAAAAAGGTGAAAAAGAGTTAAAAGATAACTCAATGAAGGAATGGAAGCATTGGAGGTTGAGTTAGGAGTTAACCCTAGGAGTTAACTTAACTCAACAGGGAAATAGAAGAAAAAGTATAAAGAGGAGGTTGGGGCGCACCTATTATTCATTCTGGATTTTGGTATTTGTTTGTTGATGCTCTTGAAGCATAAAATTTTGAGGGTTTTGATATTACAAACCCTAGTGAGCAATTCAGTGGTGAAAGATTCCACTCACCTTGCTCCAAGCTTGGTCTCGGGAATGAAATACTCCACCCACACCATCATCTATTCAGGAGGACTAGCAGGGTCATACCAGATGGATCAACAGGGTCGTACCAGCTAGGGTTTTCTTGCAGGGGCGCACCAACTAGTGAGGAAGAGATCGATCCAACATTTGGGAGAAGCTTGAGGTGTTTCCAGCATTAGGGTTTTGCTTGCAAGCCCTTGCTCATCATTTTGAGGGCTTCTTGGAGGAGTTATCACGTCCCTATCATCTACTGCAGGTTGGGATGATTTCAGGAGGAAGGGTACAACTTATGATTCAGTATTTCTCAGATCTAGAAGGCTAGAGGCTAGATCTGACCTTGAGACTTCTCTCTAGTGCTTATAGATGCCCGATCTACCATCCGGGAGAGTTTCAGACTATTCAGAGCCCAGATTCAGTTAGGCCGTACTATTGGCCATATTTAGGGTTTCAGGAGGGTCGTACCATCTTAGGGTTTTTGCAGATTAGAGGGGAAGCTTTAGTGTTTGAGTGCCATACTTCAGGAGGAGACTTCCAGTGTCTTGATCTATCATTGAGGAGGGTTTGGCAACGTTTGGAGGGCTTCGTCTTCAGGAGGGCCGAGCCCTGGGTGCTTATTGTCTTCAGCAGGTCGTACTAGCAGTCAACAGGGTCGTACCAGTTGCTTGAGGGTTAGGCCGAAACCCTGGTTTTGCAGTTGAGAGTTCATCTTCTATTGCAGCCTTTGGGAGGCTTGATTTATATCTCCAGGAGCATTTTGTATGCAGCTCCATTATTGTCTTGAAGCCATCTACTTCAGATCTGCTTCTCTATTGTATCAGGTGCTTGCTTTCTTATAATAAAGTTCAATTATTTGTTTGTGGTGCCTATCTTTTGTAGTGTTGATGATCTTCATATGATTACAATGATGCTTGTATAAATTTGTGGCTGAATAACTGAATAAACCCTAAGGCCGAAATGTTCAAGGCCAACCTGCATACACAACAGATAATAATCAAATCAGTAATTAGTTAGTGATTCCGAGCAAAAAATTGGCTTGGGATCATTACAATTTTCTGCAAAACTTCTTAATGAATGGTTGTAGATTAATTTCTTGCATATGTTTATGAATATTGCTGAATCAAAACTCTAGGTGACAAGCACACAAGTAGGTCCTTGTTTCATGTCCCCTGATAGAGAAATTTTTAGTCATTGAAGAAGGACGAAAGAGCCTAGCTATAGCTACACTCCTATTTCTTCTTCCCTTTTTGTTGGTCATACCTTTACAAGCTGAGAAGAAGGAGATGTCCTGAAGCCTAGGGTTTCTACACTTTAGGGCCGATTTTTCTAGGGTTTTCTAGTGGAGCCATGCTACTACAACACTTTGTCTTATCAAACCCTCTTTTCTCAGTTTATCTTTTATGCTAGTCGTTTTGCCATCCAAGAAAGGAGGAGAGAGCACCCGGCCTTGCCATAGCAACACCGGAGTGAGCCTCTCTCCCCTAGGGTTTTGATTCTGAGGCCTTGCCATAGCAACACCTYAGAACTCTTCCCTCTAGTTCTTGGCCGTTGACTCCTTCAACCTTTGCGTCCTTCACTTTTGACTCCTATAAACCCTAAGGCACTAATCTAAAGTCCTCCAACGTTGAAGTGAAACTTGATTACAACACTCTCAAAACCTTTTGAATTGAAAAACCTAACCACTAACCCTAACCTTAAACTAATCTACTAACCCTAAGTGATGTCGTCATCCGTTGTTATTATATCATTAGTGCAGCTAGGTGTTTTCTTTATGAGCAATTGGGTAATGTTTAAAGCATTTATTGAATGAAGTATTGATTGGTTACATTGAATGCCATATTGCTCCAATATTTATTGGTGAAGTGTTATAATTTTCATTGCTATTGATAAACATTGACTTCGTCAACATTTATTGCCAATTGCTTATATGTTATTCAGATAGTCATCTATATGAAGTACTAACCCCGTTGAGATATAGTTTGTATACATCAGTTTGTTGTTGCTTTGTTCCAAGCAGGTATACTTCTTTAGGGGTTTACTTTAAATTGGCCTTGGGCTGGACTATCTGTTTGGTGGTGACTTGTGAGGGGGGAAAACTTAGCCTTGTCTTATTATCCTCTTGCCTCCTCAAAATCCCAGGTCACCGGGGACGTCTCCCCTGGGCCTCACCTCGCTAAATAGAAAGAACCTTCCCATCGTGGTGACATTGGGTGGGATAGGTTCCTGTTACATCAGTTTGACCTACAAGACTCAAGCCTTTTATCCTAGCTACAAACTGCGCGATAACAGGCCCTACCATTCTTTCATATTTTCCACAATGCTACTACGATGTTCAGAATTTTCACAACTGGTTTTCAGAATGTCTGATAAACGCGTGTTCTAGTCTAAAGGTAAAATCTTGGCAAATCAAATGGGCATAAATACAGCAATATTAAGATACAATTACATATATGAGATAAAAACCTTTTGAGCACTCTTTCCAGGTGATTTCCCTGGAGTCCCACTGCCTGTTCTCTTACGTCTTTTGCGCTTAAGCTTCCGATATGTCAAAACCATGCATGCCACAACCAAAAACTTATGTCAAATAAAAATGAAAAGCATACCATTCCAACTAAAAAGGATTGATATTTTGCTCGTATGCACTTGTCAATTAAAAGCATACCTGTTGTGTCTCTTCAAGCGAAATGTCTGTTGTTATGTGAGGAGCCTCAAGGAATTCTATTAGTTTTGCTACCAACTCTTCCTGTCAATGAAAATCAACTGTAAATGTGAACAGACACAAAGAAAGAAGAAGTACAGGACACTGATATCAGTAGGCTACATTTTTCACCTATAGGTGACAGATGTAAATATTCTAAATTTTTATTTCAGATAACATGTCCTTGCCTTTTTAGTTGCAGCTTTGGAAACATGAAGATCCAGAACATCACAGAGATTAGCTAGGCTTTCTTTATGAAATTTCTCGAGTTTCTCCTTCACTTTTACATTATTCTGCAGATTCAAATTGAAGTGAGACCAATTTAATTTAGAAAGTAACATCCACTAGTGACTAGAGTCAGCAAATGGCAAATCAATCAATTTATACATCTGGACTTGAAACAACCGGAACTTATGTTGCAGCTAAGACATTAATTAAAAATAGAGAAGCTAATCCCAGACATAAGGATCAACCTGAACTATGGCACTGCACAGAAATATAACATACATACAATGTGAAAATCTAAATCAGCCTCACAATGAACTCTTAGACTCTAACGAAAAACATATCCTTCAATTAGACTAATTATGCTAATTAAATAGTTGCACAATTCTTATTACTTTATTGAATTCTAGAATGGTAGCACTGCTAAAGTGCCTGTAAATTCCACCTCAAAGCTTCAACAACCAAGTAAATTGTGAGTAAACCAATACCTTGTTCTCGTCCCATACAAAGCCAGAGAACTGCAAAATATTATTTTTCATTTGAAGGACCTGCACCACATGAAAACCTTAGAATAAGGAAAAAAATGCTCATGACAGATACATCCAATTATGCAGTAGAAGGTTAGAGCCTTTTAATGCAAAAAAATGCTAGACTACAACACACTATAAATAACATCAGCCACTTCAAGCACAAAAGGACATAGCATAGGACTTCTTAATACATTAAGGAAATTAAATACAGATGCATTGCCACAGCTTGTTTCAAAGACAACATTTAAATCTCCTGCAATTCAAAATTTTCAGTAGCTACCAATTCAAGCCATAGAAATTATATACAAAATAGCCATCTAGAAAAGAGAGAACTCAGCTAACTCCCTTAAACTTAGATTCATCTTAGGGAAACAAAATAACAGCATATCAGCAGTTGTATAATTGTGAATATCAATAGCTAAACACCTTGAAAACTACAAAAGAAGCTAAACACATTAAAAACTACTAAAGAAAGCCAGATCAATAAAACAGAAAGAACAAGCAAGAAATCAGCAGTGAAATTTAGCTTAAGAAATAAATAGTAGAAGAAAAGTTCCCAAAAGTATGGCACAAAAAGGAAGTTCTAAGAACACTAGAATAGCATAGACTGCAAGAGAATTGAATGAAACTAACAGTATCAAGCAATAAAAAACACACAAAAAAATGTCAATTATGGAACACGCATGATATGATGTCTCAAACCTAAGAATACATTCACAAAACTAAACAACTTCCATACTTCCCAGAGGAAGATACTCACACGCAAAAAAAAAATTAAAAGAAGAATGTTAAATGTTATAGAAAGGTCAGAAATGATTAACAGCTTCCACTCACCTTTGCACGTTTTCCATAAAGGACTGAATGGAGATCTTTAATGGTGTTGTCAGCTTTGCTCCTCTTGGACAATTTATATACCACTGCATAGTCAAGAAAGTCGTAATATTGTCAATATGCTTCCTTAATTGACAATTCGAAAGCAAGGAATCTAATACAAGGATGCAACTAAAAATTATCTAAAATGGTTTCTTATCCCAGAGGCTTGCCAGGCTTGCCTCATCGAGAATATGAAATAGACTACCTTCATAAGCCTGGAGAACTCAGTATATGGCCGATTTCTTTAGTTGCAATTAAATATGTATCTTGAATACCACACCATTACTGCCATTGCCATAGAATCAGATGTGTTTTAGATATATATGGATAAATTTACACTACAATCTAGGACAGTTAGGCCTGTTAGAGTGGTAACACTCGATAAGTATCGTTCAGGAGTCATTAATACTTTGTCGTATTTTATTTTTAATATGTGGCCAATGTAATCTTAGATGTTGTAGTTAGGGGCTAGGTGGTTAAACCACCTAACCAATATGAAGTGCCATAAATATGTAATATATGGTGTTTTATAGTGTGTGAGAAGAATGTATAGTTGCAATGTTAATAATAAGTAATTATCTATTTTCACTCACCAACATTGTGTGTAATGTTAGAATTGGTAGCTCGGAGGTACTTCTGCATAGGCAGCGCCCAGCATGCGGAAGTGACCGAGCACATTTCACCCTGGTGACTTTGTATTGTGTTTTTATAAAGTAACTTTATAAAGTGATTTTATAAAGTTGGGTCTTCTAATTTTTAAATGTAAAAGTGACTTTATAATGTTATGGGTCACTTTAGTGACTTAAATGACCTCAACGAATGATTGAGTCGTGACTGTTGATCTCAAGGGAAAGTGAAGAGTCACTCAAGGGAGATCAAGGGTTAGAGGAGTTACATTTCGAAATTGCTTAAAAGCAGCTCATGAGGGAGAGAGAGGGCACACATCTTGAGGAGAGCTTGGAGGGAATGTGAAGGGTCACATTGTCCAAGAGAGAAATTTCTTGCTTGGAGGGAAAGAGTCACAGCAGAGGGAGTTGGCATGCATACCTAGGTGATGGATAGGCATGCATTCCAAGGTAGAAGACTGCATTTATTGCTGTCCATACTGAAGCTACAGGAGGAGGCCGTACAGCAGTGATTGCTGGTCGTACAGCAAGAGGAAAGGCACAAAAATCGAGGGCTGTCTTTTAACAGTTGCTTGGCTTGATTTCTAGGCGATTTTGCTGAGTGAAACCTGTTCTGCAAGGTACATTACAGTGCTGAAATTTTCTGGCACGATTTCCAAGACGTTTTGGTACTGTTGCTGACTGTACAAGGCCGTACATGCCATACAGCCAAGGCACATTTACCAAGACTGAATTCTGTCTGAGTTTTCTGGAAGAGTATATTGCTGGAAAGTGAGATAAGTACTGTGTTTAAATGCTGTTGTAAAGGCGGGCTGTAAACTCTGATATTTTCCCTAGAGCTGAATAAGAAATTTTATCCTTAAGCTGTCATTTTTCCTGTGTATTCTTCAAGGGGCATTGCCCAGAGTTCTGGTGCCAAATGTGTGATTTTGTCTGCTGATATGAATTATTTCTGCTGCTGATTTAGTTTCAGATCTATGTCATTCAGTGTTTCTGCTCATTAAGTACAGTTCAATATTGGGTTTATTGCTTTACTGTGGAAGCTTAATAGGAGGTTGAAATCTGAAGTATGACATAGTGTATTTGTGAGCTATATTTTTCGACATGTAAATGTGTGCACCCTGGCGTTTTACAAGGCCTTTGGGCCTTGAGCAGTTTTCAGAGACACACTTATGCTTGTATATCAATTCTATTTAGTATTTTTTTCTTTGGAATGAAAACATGTGATAGATACTCGGTTTTTTTCCAGCTATTGCTTTTCTATCACAAAATGACATGAAGTCATTAATATAGCCTTTCGGCTTTCTTTACAAGACCTCTTCCAGGAATGATTGCCTTCTTTCCTTCCCTTCCCAAAACACTTCAAAGTAACCACTGGATAAATCATGTACGGTCTTTCTCACAATTTGTAATTTTAACATTTAACTACTGGATTCAAATCACTGAAGTAAGAAATGATTACCATCATCTTGAAAGAAAGTACATCTCCATGATAAGATTTAGTTTTCAAGCATATCTTAAGAACAAGCAGCTTAAATGTTCATCTTTATCCAAGTCTAGCTGGAAATACTCTTTCATTAGCAAATATCTCATCTTCAAATTAGGATTCCATCCCCATTCCCATTTTACTTTTTGTTATTGTAATACTGCATACAACTTGAAGCCCAAGTCATCTTTGCCATGACATGATCTTCAAAGTTATGACATTCACTCACCCCAATAATAACAAAATACTTGTTACAAATTAGCCTCATTTCACCGAACACACACACACACACACACACATATATATATATATATATATGTATATATATTCTTGAAGCCCTAGTCATCTTTGATATGACATAATTTTCAAAGTTATGACATTTAATCACCCCAATAATAAGTTATAACAGACTACTTGTTAAGAATTAGTTTCCTTTCACCCAGCAATGAGCATGCATATATATATAGCCTAGTGGGCTACAAGCCCAAGGGGTTAGCTCAACCAATTGTTGTCCATGTTATTGGGTAATTGGCTGGTTTCATGCCAGCAGGTGCCCAGTTCAAATCCTCCTAGCTGAGGCGCACTAGTCTACCCAACGGGTTTACTAGGGATACAATCTGTGAATGTGGGGAAGCGTCCCTTGGGTTTCCCCATGAGGTTTTCCTTGATAAAAAGAACCAATGGGCTAGCTCAAGTTGTTGAGTTCTTTGAGATTCATGCAAGAGGTCTCGAGGTTGATTCCCAAGCTGGCTACCTCTGCTTCGTGCCTCACTTGATGCCCCTACTGGGTCAGGCATCATAATCATCGCTGACAGATTTGCACTGGGTACCATCTGCAAATGCAGGAATGTGCCTAGGAGTTTCCCTATATATATATATATATATATATATATATATATACTTCCTCTTTTCAATGCATTTAGAATATTATTTAATGTGTTTGAGACAAAGAAAACTCTTATGTAGGGTCATTAGAGTACCTAGGAAACAAATACCGTCGACTGAAAAAGGAACAACAATTTGAGAGAATATCTGCAGCTGACTTTCTATTCAACAACATTCCCCATAGATCAGGAACA
Source organism: Picea engelmannii (assembly GCA_009831015.1). Classification (NCBI taxonomy): domain Eukaryota; kingdom Viridiplantae; phylum Streptophyta; class Pinopsida; order Pinales; family Pinaceae; genus Picea; species Picea engelmannii. Next base: position 125 of record ML814238.1, on the reverse strand, counting down.
TCAATTACCACAATATCCATTTCAATCATAATGTCTGGAAATGCCTTTAAGTAAACTTGCAAACCCTTAATCAACCCAAATACTTCAATGGTTTGACTATCCAATGCACAAATGTTATGATAAGG